>LGRX02035673.1:0-60619 GCA_001247695.2 Cymbomonas tetramitiformis | reverse complement strand
AGCATGCCCCCAAAAACGCACGGACCCCGAGATCCCAGCGGTTGCGTTCTCTTTGTGTCTCCCTCGAGATGCAGCCCCAAAAGACCTTCGACGGCGGCCTTCATCAAAATTCTGAAACTCTCGGCCGCGGCAGCGGGGTGTTCAGCTAACAAGGCGGCGCGGTGTGCTGGCGTGGTTTGGATAGCAAATCCGAAGCCTTCCTCATCGGACGGCTTCATGGGGTCCTTCGAGGATGGCTTACAGAAGCGGATGGTGAGCATATTGTCCATGTCTGGTGGGGATATCGTGATGAAGAAGGTGGGGTTGCCAGACATGTAACTCATGGCCATCATCTTGGAGATGTTCTGCGCTCGCTCGCCGGGCCCATAAGGGACAGTCCCGCCACTCAATCGGAGGATGGGAGTTATTTCCGCCAGAAGTTTTTGGCGGCGTCACTTTCGGGGTCCTTGGCCGCTTCCTCTAGGGCCTTTCGAAAATCGGGTCGCCGAATGATCTCCATAAATCGATCGATGGAAGCATCATCCGACTTTACTTTCGCCGCGACCTGGCGACATGCTGCGTGGCGTTGGGCTTGATTGAATAACGTGAGAATAACATCGGCGTTGTCGAAGCGGATGTCATATTGCAATAACAAATGCCGTGTATGGCGCGATGACAATGACGACTTCGGCAAACCATGGTGCGCAGTAAAAAATAACCACGGGAATGCTCCATAGAAGAAGAAATCGTTCTCAGTGAATTCGTTGACGGGTTTGTCGCCAAAAGTGATCGGCACCTCTTGCACCGCCGCTGGACGAGCACAACCTTCCTGGCGTGGAGGTGGCGAGGTTCCTGAATACAAACAACACGAAAGCATTCAAAAACTTCCGCCGGGCCGCCAAAATCATGCGGGGAATCAGTGGGTCATTTTAAGAATGTGGACGGGGCGGTGGGTGTGTTTAAGACTGCGCCCAGTGGGAGGGGCTCCGCCCCCTCCACACCCCCCCCGTTACTCTGGAATTCTTTTTTTGAGACCGCGCCCCGTGGGAGGGCTCCGCCCCCCTTGCTCCGGGACTATTTTCTAAGGCGCGATGGGGGGCTCCACTTCCACCCCCCTTGCTACAAACTTTTTTTCGAGACAACGCCACAGGGGGGGTTGCCCCCACCCGCCCCTCACTACACAATTTTTGTGAGGACTAGGCCTAGGTGGGAGCAGCGCTTACCGCCATGCGTTCCTTCATCAGGCTCCCCACTACCAGCATCCGTTTCCGGAGATATTCCTTGAACCGCTTCCATAACAGCTTGCACCGGTTGCTTCTCGTTAACAGGTCGTGACATAAGCAACACGTTCCCAATTCCACCGGCGTCCTCGATCTCGGCTGCTTGAGAGCCTTGCTCATCGTCCGCATGAGGCCGTACGTGGGCGACATCCGATCCAACTCGTCGCTCCATGTGAATTGTAGTGTCATCGGTATACTCCAAACACGCATCTAGTACTCTGTCGGGCAGCGTACGCAGTGCTTCGAGTACCCGTGGATCGCGGTCGTCCAAAATTCGTGTTCTCGGCATGGACGTCTCAGTAACATCGACATTCCCTTGATGCACGACGTTCGTTGTCCCCGGCAAATCGAAATCGTTGTATGCCGGATGCCCCATGTGAATGAAGGCCTTTAACCACATAAATACGACTTCCGGACGCAGTTCTTTGTACGCCGGGGCTAACTTCAGGCGTGCCGCTGCCCATTGCCCAACCTTGCCGACAAACACGAATGATAATACCCGATCCAAGTCAAGCCGAGGCAGGCTGTTAGCGCAAAGCATTTGTGCACCATCATGTTGCATGGCGATAACGTGTCCACGAATGGCCGAGCGCGCGGATGTGTGGTCGAAGCCACTAGGTACAGTGAGCTTGACCACGTTCATGAAAGGAACCACGCGTTGCAACACCATTTTCTCAAAGAGATGTAAAGAAGGCAGTCCACTATAGCCATGGTACGTGCACGGGGCCCGCGACGGATGACCGTAATCATGTCCGGCGGCGATGGAAAGTGCTGGCTTTTTGTCGGTATCCATCTTCTTGACGACATTGAGGCATGGCAAACACAATGTGGTCATCTCGACGCCTATCGCATTCTCATTAGCTTTGACATACACCAAGTCCGGCTGAAGATAAAACACACGCCCTTCGTGGCGTGACTGGTACCGAGAGTAACATGAACGATACGCTCCAAACGCCAAGTAAGCGTCACGCTCAACCCGTGTAAGCTCGACGCAGGAGTCATGCAACTCGCTCAAAGGGATATCTTGGCGGTATTCACGATCGACATCACGGATGCCACACGATGCACACGAAGCCAAAGTCCGCTTATTAGACGTACTGTCCACATACGCACTCACACATCGCTGCAAAATATCGTCCGTCACCACCGCGGCGTCAATCTCTTTCACATAACTTTCCCGTACATCCGGATCGGAAATGTCTTCATGTCGGCGGTATCGTGCGATGCCAGTGCTCTCCCATAAGGCGGCGACCGCGATGTTTGGCCATTGCTCGAATCCCGCCAAGTCTTGCGGGGTTGGGAAGGCTGAAGATTTTGGGAGGGTTTCGTTTACGCGCATTCGCCGTTCTAACTCGTCTCGCCTTTCATCTTGACGGTTCTGCTGCGCTCCTGCGGCCTCGCCTTCCTTCACCCCGGTGAGATGAAATGATGCGGTGAGATGAAATAATGCGGTGAGATGTAAGAATGCGGTGAGATGTAATAATGCAATGAGATGTGATCATGCGGCGAGGTGAAATAATGCGGCGAGATGTGATCATCGGGTTGGGAGCGTCGGTCTCGTCCACCTTGAGCTCGGCTTTCCTTCACCCCGGGTTGGGAGTGTCGGTCGGCTCGTTGGCCGGTTCGAGCCTTTCCATCACCCCGGGTTGGGAGCGACGGTCTCGTTGGCCTTGAGCCACGCTTCCATCACCCCGGGTTGGGAGCGACGGTCTCGTTTGGCCTTGAGCCACGCTTTCCATCACCCCGGGTTGGGAGCGTCGGGCTCGTTGGCGACGAGCGTTGGAGCTCCGCCGCAAGGTTCTCGGGGTATAAATCGATGGTGAGGATGAAGTAAGGGAGCTACGACGCTTTCCAGCCAGCCCTCGGCCTTTCATACGCAAGTGTCGCTCAGTCGACAACTGTTCACCGTGCCTCAAGATGCGCTCGGAGATGGTGGATCTGGCGGGGGCGATGTGAACGAAGGTATAGCTGAGAGGTTCGTCTTTAGAAATAAATGTGGCGTTGAGCAGCACGTAGACCCCGCAATCGATGTTGTTATGTTGCTGAGGGGCGTCAACAGCGGTCTGCCTACACCAAGTGACACCCGAGAGGCGTGCAGAATTGTGTGCGGCGAATTCCTCACGCATAAATGTTTCTAGATTGATGAAGCAAATATCCTCGGGATCGTGCACGTTGCACATGGAATCGTACTTGGTGATGCAGCTCCGTGGAACGTCAACCACGAATAATGACCAATGCCCCGGGTCCCCAGGATGGTGGATAGGCACCATGAAGATATCGCAACACGTTATGCATACCCCAATGCGCGCTCGGTATTCCAACTGCGCACATTGCGGCTGTACACGGGGGCGGCTTGTGGGTCTATGGCCATGGGCTCCTGAGAACCAGGTGGTGTAATGTCCACGAACGTGTCTCCCACTAGTTGCACCGCGTGCGTCCGATGGTCGGGGTTGAATACTTCCGTTAACTTCGTATAAAACCTAGCCGAGAAATAGTGGATACGTGGGGCCTGGCCAGATGATTGTCGTTGCTTCTCGACGTGACGTAGGTACGCTAGATACAAATCCACAATTTCGTCATTTAGCATTCGCCCGGGGAGTAAACGGTCCATCGGGCTTGGTGCATGCGCAGGCGACGAGATGCAAGGAACCGTACTCGGAGATGGTATCGGCGGTGGGGTAGGCGTAGGATTGTCCGTCGTGGTTAAACGCGCAGATCGAGTGGTATCACACCCACCCCTGAAAGCTTGGAATAAAGTAAGCGGTCGTAGAGGACTTAGTGGCTCAACCCGAGCGGAAGTCTTGGACAAGGGTTCGGAACGTGGGGTGGTCGTTTGCAATCCAGACGAATTAGAAGAACGTCGAATAGGAGTCGAAGACTTTCGGCGCGAACGTGGAGTACTGAGGGTGGCAACCGAGGCGGGCGCCTGAAAGATAAAGGGCTCCGCGGCGATGGCCGGAGGGGGCGATACGCCGGCGTCGATGCGCATGGTCACGGCTTGCCGCGCGATCTGCGTGAGTGTTCCACCATCATCGGGGTGGGATATGTCGAGAGGTGGGAGACATAGCACAGCAACGGCGTCAGGTTGAGCTAGCCCGGTGGTGACTGAGGCGGCCGCTTGGAGAGAGTTGGGAGCAGCGTCCACCGCCGGAGGAGGAGATATGCCGCCTTCAGTGCGCATCGCCACGGCTTGCTGCGCGAACTGCGTAAGAGTTCCACCCGCATCGGGGTGGGATATGTCGAAAGGTGGTTGACGTAACACAACCATGGGATCGGGCGGACCAAGCCTGGGGGCGACTGAGGCGGCCGCCTGCATAAAATTGGGAGCAGCGTCGACAGCCGGAGGCGGCAAGAAACTGCCTTCGATGCACATGGCCACGGCTTGCTGCGCGATCTGCGTAAGTGTTCCGCCATAATCGGGGTAGAAAGAGTCGGCGAGAGGAGGTTGACGCAGCACAACAGCGGGGTCGGGCTGAGCGGGCCCAGAGGCGACGGAGGCGGCCGCTTGAAAGGGGCAAAAGATAGCCTCGTCGATAAGCATGGCCACGGCTTGCTGAGCAAGTTGAGTGGTGGGTAGTGGATCGTCGACCTCAGGGGCGGAAGGCGGTGCTTGGACAGGGGCATGGTCAGCTCGGAGTATCGGTGCCTCGCGCACACCCGTAGTCGCCACGGCCGCATCGGCGGAGGGAGGAACGGTGGCGGCTGTAGGTAATAAACCCTTGTCGAGGAGCATGGCCACGACCTGCCGAGCAAGTTGGGTGCAAGGTAGTGGATCGTCGACCTCAGGGGCGGAAGGCAGTGCTTGGACAGGGGCATGGTCGGCTCGGAGTATCGGTGCCTCGCGCACATCCGTAGTCGCCACGGCCGCATCGGCGGAGGGAGGAACGGTGGCGGCTGTAGGTAATAAACCCTTGTCGAGGAGCATGGCCACGGCCTGCTGAGCAAGTTGGGTGCAAGGTAGTGGATCGTCGACCTCAGGGGCGGAAGGCGGTGCTTGGACAGGGGCATGGTCAGGTCGAAGTATCGGTGCCTCGCGCACACCCGTAGTCGCCACGGCCGCATCGGCGGAGGGAGGAATGATGGCGGACATATCATGGTCGATGTCCATAGCCACCGCCTGTTGACGAGTTCTTTGTGGGGAACGGGCGCGTCCCATCAACCGTGCACGTTGTCGTTCACGGGACGCGATAATACGGCTTGTACGAGAGTCCGTTGCAAGAGTGCTCGCGCCTCCACGACGCGTTCGGTATCCATTGCTGCCCAACACCGGCCGTCGTGGTGAGTGCCACCTGTGCGGGCGTCGTGGAGGAAGGGGTTATCGTGATGGGGACCACGTACTCCATGGGAGCGATGCTCTCGTCGAAGATCGCATCATGAGAAGTAGGATTCGCGGCGGAGTACACCATCAAACATAATAAGGCCCGTATGAGCCGTTTGTTGATCATAATGGCTAAAGTTGCAATGACGCTCCGGATTCCCATCGGCAGAGTCACCAATCTTCAATTACCTGTATATCAAAGACACCGAATACCCAAAGTTAAGAATGTTGGACCACCGAAAATATGCGGAGCTATTGCCACGGCATGAGAAGATTTACAACATATTTTCGGGAGTCGTCAAGCACGGATGAATACATACTACCATCGAAATCGGCTATTGTGTGAAATATTCTCGCATGTTTTCGAGGATCAAGGCGGCGGGGGGGCTCCCCCGTTACTACGGAATGTTTTGCGAAAACGTTATCAACATCGGAAACTTCATTAATGCACAATTTCAGTAGCAATCACGGATTCCGGACTGAGCCCGGTGGGGGGCTCCGCCCCCACACCCCGTAAGTACACTTTTTCTTTCCCAAGGCGAGCCGGTGGGGGGCTCCGCCCCCACACCCCCGTAAGTACACTTTTCCCCCAATCTAAGCCCCGTGGGGAAGCCCCACCCCCCCTAAGTACATTTTTTATTTTCCAGACCGAGCCCATTAACAAAACAATTGTGCATTAGAGGATACCAATCCCCCAAATATCAACCATATGATGAGATATTCCATGAACAAATGACATCCGGAATATGAAATAACGATACTCACGATATCACGGACATGAATATCAAGAAACCGGAACTCACAATATATCCGAGACATGCATCAAGCGTGCATATATCAAAATCTCAAACCGGAATGCACGGTCTTAAATAACGCAGAGCGAATTCATGTTTGCCAGGCACAACATGGTTGGCGACACACCACGAGCGTGATGTGTAGTAGCATGTCCATTTGAATACACACTTTAAAATGTTAGTACGGTTTTACATCTAGGTGTTTCGAGTGTCCCGTTATTTCGCCTAGTTATTCGTAGCTTTCCTACTTTCCTACTTTCCTAACTGTTTGCGGCGCCGTCAAGTGCCTTCTTCAAGCCGTTTGAAACATCCACCGCCAAGGACTTGAGAATCATCTGGTGTCGGGCATCGCATGTGGCAGCGAGGTCCGTGCCCTCCTAGTTTCCTAGTTTTGCGGCGCAGTCAACTGCCTTCTTCGAAACCTTTGAAACATCCACCGCCAAGGATGCGAGAATCTTCTTGTGTTCGGGAGCACATGTTGAGGCGAGGTCCGTGCCGGCTAAGAGGTATTTGACGTACTCCTTGACGCCGAATTCCCAAAACCCCCAGTGCAAAGCCGTGTTCATCGGATTGTACTGCACATCCGGGTTGTAGGAGGCCACACCACGCAAGACCAAGTTCGCGGAGAAAACCACACGAGGCGTGCGATCCGCGTTTGCCACCCCTTGGTGTACCCCACCCACAAGGGCGCCATCGCCCAGCTGCACTTGTGTCTTTCCGCCTACATTGGCAGCGAAGGCGTCGAGGTGCTCCTTGGGGAGCATGAGCGGATACTGCTCCATGAAATCCCTGTCGCTAGCCAACATGGCGGGGCTGATTCCTTGAAGCGTGGACGCGCCCAATCGTTGACACATATCGTGCACCGACACGTGTGGGGCCGTGCTAATTCGCGTCGGAGAGGATGGGCCAAGATATGCGATAACCGCCAGGTGATGGGCGGGCGCGTCGAGGGGTCTGTTCAAAGGTTGGTCCAGATGCCATGGTTGCCACCCCGTTAGCGTCGAGAGAATGACGCGCTTCTTTTTGCGTTGTTGCTGAAGGTCCATGTTGATCAAAAACGCAGAGTTCTCAAGAGTGTAGTCACCCTTCACGTGTTGTGTGGTGTATGCCTTCACGTGTTCCACGAAAATGTCCAAATGCCTTCGGTCTTCCTCGTCAAGGAGGGTATCGTAGAAGGTGGTATTGACGTTCGAGTTTCCGCCTCCCGAAGAAGTGTGAAAAACTTCCAATTTCCCTCCGGTCAACGGTACGGCCCCGTCAAGTACTCCAGGCTTACTCCAATCTTCGACCTTGGCCAAGCTGTCCGTCCACATACTCGCGTGCCGCTCTCCAAGATGTTTCACGGTGTCTTCGGGGAGAGGCACGGTGAAGGGGGTGGCGAAGCCTATGGCATTTTCGCGATCGAAATCGTCCAGCTTCACGGCTTCCTCCGTTGCTTTCCGTTTTAGCTTGGGACTGTTGTTGCATCGATAGCATCGTAGCAGCTTTGCGACAGCCAACCGTTTGCATTGGCCGGGCTGATGGTCGGGTTCCTTATTCTTGCAGGTTACGAGCTGACCACGACTGTCCGCTTTACCGCATTGGCAATATTTCGATGTCGTGCTGCCGGGAGCTGCAAGGAAGCCCGCACGAAAACGGGATTAATCTAGATATCTATATATATATGTGTGTGTGTGTGCGTGTGTGATAACAATTCCCCGCACGCAACGCGGCACGCGGATACCCATATCTTGTGGCTATATACGAGCCGTAAATAATAGGGTATCTTGACCGTGCATAACTTTTGAGGCACGAGATCTTTCCGAATGAAACTTTGCATACATAAAGGTGTGTTATAGACGAACACAACGATATATTGTTTGTTGTGATAGCATGAGTGAAACCCAAAATCTGATACCCATATCTTGTGGCTATATACGAGCCGTAAATAATAGGGTATCTTGACCGTGAATAACTTTTGAGGCACGAGGTCTTTTCGAATGAAACTTTGCATACATAAAGGTGTGTTATAGACGAACACAACGATATATTGTTTGTTGTGATAGCATAAGTGAAACCCAAAATCTGATACCCATATCTTGTGGCTATATACGAGCCGTGAATAATAGGGTATCTTGACCGTGAATAACTTTTGAGGCACGAGGTCTTTCCGAATGAAACTTTGCATACATAAAGGTGTGTTATAGACGAACACAACGATATATTGTTTGTTGTGATAGCACGAGTGACACCCAAAATCTGATACCCATATCTTGTGGCTATATACGAGCCGTGAATAATAGGGTATCTTGACCGTGAATAACTTTTGAGGCACGAGGTCTTTCCGAATGAAACTTTGCATACATAAAGGTGTGTTATAGACGAACACAACGATATATTGTTTGTTGTGATAGCACAAGTGAAACCCAAAATCTGATACCCATATCTTGTGGCTATATACGAGCCGTAAATAATAGGGTATCTTGACCGTGAATAACTTTTGAGGCACGAGGTCTTTTCGAATGAAACTTTGCATACATAAAGGTGTGTTATAGACGAACACAACGATATATTGTTTGTTGTGATAGCACAAGTGAAACCCAAAATCTGATACCCATATCTTGTGGCTATATACGAGCCGTGAATAATAGGGTATCTTGACCGTGAATAACTTTTGAGGCACGAGGTCTTTTCGAATGAAACTTTGCATACATAAAGGTCTATTATAGACGAACACAACGATATATTGTTTGTTGTGATAGCACAAGTGAAACCCAAAATCTGATACCCATATCTTGTGGCTATATACGAGCCGTGAATAATAAGAGTTATTAAGAGTATTACATGCTAGGTAATAATGCTAAAGCAAGAAGGTTACACAAAATAATATGCTAGTTGTTATTGCTAAAGCAAAAAGCTAATACACCATAAAATGCTATTCAAGATAGAAGCTAGTTCACACGGAGGGTTGGTCCATAGCATATCTTTTCAGGTTCCTATTGGTGCGGATAAGAGTGTTCATGTCAAATTGGTGAAACACAAAAACACCTCGGAACCCCATGTGGCTTTTCATTTTGTGGAGGCGGATATGGGAAGCCGCGATGTCACCCGTCAAAACTAGCAACCGACCATTTCCAACAAGAATCTTTTGAGCACCTTGAAACTTGACCTCCATTTCCAAAGCGGTATCTACCGCGGAGAAAACCCGCGGGATGCGAAAGGTGGAGTCGGATGCGGGCTCGGAGGCAACCTGAGAAGGCTCTACCGCCGCGGCCGCTTGAGCCATAAGATCCTCGAACTCGGCCGGAACAACCGCTTCCGCGGGAGGATGTGCTTCCTCGGGGGCGGGTGTCTCTTGCGGAGACTCAAAAACAAATAAAAGAGCTCGAACGGTGTCGAGGAAAAAGGAATCCTTGCATGTATCATCGACGAAAGGAAATTGGACGGGTACATTTCCAAGGTTGTAACAAGCGGGGAGCATGTGTGCTTGCACCGCATCAACTTGAAAGGGGATTGGCAACGTGATCGCCCGATTCACCTCTTCGCCCACCAACGCGAAGAGATTGGCGGTGACCAAGTCCGGTGGTTGGACACCTTGGGATGA
Organism: Cymbomonas tetramitiformis; assembly: GCA_001247695.2. Classification (NCBI taxonomy): domain Eukaryota; kingdom Viridiplantae; phylum Chlorophyta; class Pyramimonadophyceae; order Pyramimonadales; family Pyramimonadaceae; genus Cymbomonas; species Cymbomonas tetramitiformis. The sequence goes on along the minus strand of LGRX02035673.1, from coordinate 50,665 downwards.
GAGCCGGTTTGTGAAGATGTGGTTGGAAATCACCCCAACCCGAAACCAAGTTGAGATGGGGCTTGTGGATGCACGCCCACCCGAACACGCATGCGCCTTGCTTTTCAGATAGTGGACAAGGAAGGAGATGTCCGGCGGGCTCAACTCATGCACCACGCGACAGATGCCGGGCTCCACGCCCACAATGGACGGCTCCAACGCCAAAGGCGTGTCCATGCTCGTTCCCCGCCTCTCGGAAAAAAAGCCGCTTGCTTGGGAACCGCTCATTCCCCCAAAGAAAAGGAGGTTGAATTCCTCATTGGACAAGCGATTGGGGGCAAGGTCTTGCGGGCCAAAGACTTGCAATGGACGCGCGTTCATTTTGTTGTAGCGTCGCGGCTCTAAAAGATCTTTTAAGAACCGAAAAAGACGCGGTTCGTCTTTCTCGTTGACTTGGCCATTGCCCACGAGGAGTTTCACCTCACGTTCGAACGTTGTTTTTTCCAGCACCCCTTCAGGTTTTTTTGCATCGCTTGTGTCAGGGAGAGCCAGAATCATCTGCACGCGATACGCGTAAGCGGATGCGTGCACTTTGAGCGGGTTGAAGAATGGGCTTTCCCATCGCTTGTTTTGGTCTTGGGCCTTCAAAGTGAGAGCCATGAGCTTAAACCGATCGTCTCTCAAACTAGCGTATTCTGCTCTTGTCCAAGGGCTGGGGTGGGGGAATTCGGGTAAACGCAAGGAAAAGAATGGCCCAAGTACCACCAACCCCAAGCACTTCGGCCCATTCCCCAAGTCAACGTCCCCATACGTCGCGACTAGCGCGACGAAGTTACACCCTTGCGAGTGGATCACGTACTTACGAAGCAGTTTATACAAGGTACCCTTGTAGAAGTTCTCGCTTTCCACTCTTGATAGGATGACAACGGGTATAGCACCTTTTTGGACCTCCGCAAGGCATCGCTCCTCATATGCTTGCTCAAGTGGTTCCACTGGTCCACTCTTGCGAGGCAAACGCTGCAAGCACCACGCACAAGAAACCCTTTAATAACGGAAAAAATTCAGCAGCGCTTCCGCCCATTAGGCTCAAAATTGAACTCATACCCTAACACCTAATGCAACCTCGACTATGAGTCAAAGGTTGTAGGTTAGTATGATGAAGCCTCGCTCATAGAGCCGCAGGCCTGGTATGAATTGCAAACGAAGGTTCCGACCGTTGGTCCGCAAACTTTCGTTGCAAAGATGAAGTAAGCAAACAAAGATCGCAACAAAGGCAAAGAACAAAGATCCGTCGCTCACAATTTCAGACAACGCGCGAAGCGTACCAAAGAATCGTCCACGTCTTGGGTAAAGTCTTCCATTGCGTAAGTGCGTAAAAATATACAATAAATTTTAAAGAAAGAGATATAATATCCAATAGGATATTACAGCAGTTCACTGAAAGTTTCGTAACCCTTTCGGCTTTCCACTATTCCTATCAACGCTCACCACTGTCAAGAACTGCAAAAACGGTCACGATTCTGCAAAAGCCGACACTGGAAATTTGTGCCATGACACCATTCGGGTGTCATCGTCATTTCAATTCTCGCCCGAGTTCCAAATTCTCGGGCGAGAATTCCAAATTCTCGGGCGAGAATTTTATGTCACGCTCTCATCGTCGCACTGCTATTCCGTCATCATCATCATCGTCATTAGTTTCCATGTCATATCGTGTCGTTGTTTTCATCGTTGACTGACTCGTTCACTTCCGTCTGACGCGCCAGTGGTTTTTTTACAGAATTCTGTCGTTCTGTACAGTTTATGTCGTTTTGTACAGTGGTTAACGGTGGTGGCCCCATGTCTACACAAGTCAAGTCATATTTCGTCTGACGCGCCAGTGACGGCTTTTGCAGAATCGTGACCGTTTCCAGTCTGAGCCCCGTAAGTACACTTTTTTTTTTTTCCCCCAGACTGAGCCCAGTGGGGGCTCCCCACACCCCAGTACCTTTTTTTCCCAGACTGAGCCCAGTGGGGCTCCGCCCCCACCCCGACTCGACCTTCCTTTTTTTTTGGGTGACTGTGTCACCAACTTGCACTCTAGGAGCTTTGCAGACTGCGTCACATGTCGTGAAACTTGGCGACCACCTATCTGAACACAACGTGTCGACGACATCGACAACGACAACGCTTTGCGGGCGTCATCGTCACCGTGTCCTGTGACACTGCACTGCACTGCACTGGCACTGTCTCAGACTGTCACCAACTTGCACTCTGTCAGACTGTCACCAACTTGCTCTCTGGGAGCTCGAGCTCTGCGAGCTCCTGTGTATAATTACCAACGCTCATGACACTGTCACCAACTTTCATTCTGGGAGCTTTGCGGACTGCGTCACATGTCGTAAAACCTGGCGACCACCTACCTGATCACAAAAGTGTGACATCATCAACGTACACGCATTAAACGCCGCATGGGCCCTCCGTCGGAGACGGGAGGGTATAAACACTTGATTACAATCACGGTATAAAGTGAATAAACACTTTAAAATAATCACAATATAACGGTTTATACTAATCACATCAATAAGTATAAAATAAAGATTAACAATAACAGTATAAATTAAATATACACTTTATACGCTCATGTAATCATCATTGGTAAGTGACGACAATGATTATCATCACCATCGATCGCATGTTGTGCGCGTCACGCAGTGTATGCAATGACGAGATAAGTATGCGCACATGGAGCCATGGGAATCAAGGGCAGTGGTGTGCACATGCCGCATGTAAATCCCGTTTCATATCAACATGCGAAGGAAATCACCTCGCAAAGCATAGACAGGGTATTACGACTATGCCGTCTCGCGTGCCCGTTCGCGCGTAAGTATACATGGTTCATCCGTGATATATTGGCACCCGCGGGGATGACGAATCGTGCTAGATTCCATCCAGCATCGAATGTTGCATGACTCTGAAATGTCAGTGCATGTATCAGAGGAAGCATCGATGCGCCCATTATTGGTCGAGACGTGGAAGAATCTCGAGTCAAATTGATTTAGTGTGCTATGAAATAAATTGATAATCAACCATGCGCCGGAGCCAAGGATATGGCCTGAGCATTTTAAATGTAACATGGTGCACCCACTATACAGCGGGCCGCGGAAAACATCGTGACGCATACATCCTGCGTGAAGGGGTTCCAACGTCCCCGATGTGTACGAAACGTGTTATAAAGCCTATATAAAGCCTATATATAATATAGGCTTTATATATATATATATAGCAGGATATAATGGTAATATCGACGCTTATATCTCGCAAAATTATTCGAATTCTCTCATCATCAATTTACATGGCTAGTCGGACTTTTATCATAGCATTTTAGAGGTATCAACCTACACCTCCTGTTCGCGATATTTGGATATCGCGAAATCGGATTTCGGATATCGATATGACCCGGGGGAACCGATATCGATAAATCGATATAAAAACCCAAAACAAATGTGAATAAATACCCAAACTGCTATCGACAGATATGAATATGTACCCGAAGTGTTATCGACTGATATGACATTTTTCGATAAGGCTAAAAAAACTATTGATGAATAACGATATATTCGATATATCGAATAACGATATATTCGATATATCGATATATCGATACATCGGGATATCGAACTATGGAGACCGTCCCTTGGTTTTGACATGATATCTAGGTTGGAATCGTATTCGTTTAACGCTAATGCGTACTCGTTTAACGCTAATGGCGTACTCGTTTAACGCTAAGCAACATGCATCAATCGAATGGGGAGACGATGCGTGGAGGAGCGACTAAATGCTATGATAAAAGTCCGACTAGCCATATAAATTGATGATGAGAGAATTCGAATAATTTTGCGAGATATAAGCGTCGATATTACCATTATATCCTGCTTTATAGATATAAAGCCTATATCTATTTGGGAAGGGTTATACGCGCTGGAACTGGAACGTGGTTTCCGTCTCAGTCCCGAAAAAATTCTGAACCAGCGTGACGGTCATATCGTCTCGCATCGTCTCGCGTGTCATCGTGAATTTTATTTCCAGGATTATTAAAACATATCATCTATTTATCTTCCATCGATATCGCGGATACGATTGCCGTTGGCGTTGACTCGCTCAAGGATAAAGAGCTGCGCACCTACACTCACTGCTCATAATTTTCTCAACGGTCCTTCGCTTCGCCTCATGGGCGGAACGATGTCGTGGCTGCTGTGTTATGCGCAGGGATTTCGGAAGTGTTTGACTGCTTTTATTTTTCAGTTTGTTTATGCATATGTGCTGACTCACGATACTCGTTTTGTGCAGCTTGTGTCGCAGGTTTTCCGATGGCGAGGAGGGGCGCGCTTTCTTGAGGTGTGGAAGTCTAGGGCAACCTAGCTTGGGATCACACCCAACCACATCGGACCCACCTTGTTCTCACGTTTTATTCAACTCACTTTGAATATGCATACAAAGTTTGAGCAGCATCGGGTTGGGATAAGCTATAGACTGATTTTGTTTTTGGGTTTATGGCGTCTTCTTCGCGACCTCTTGGGGTGTGGAAGTCAAGGTTGGGCATGCCAACCTTGCTTGGGTTCGAACCCAACCACATCAAAGGCATCTCATTTGCATATATTCATGTATTTGTCTTCAATATTCATGCAAAGTTTTAGGATCATTGAGTTAGGATAAGCCTTAGGCAGATTTATCTTTGTGGGTTATGGCGCATTGTTTCCTTCTTGAGGTCGACACAAAGCATGAAAAGCTTTGCAGCCGAGGGCTTTTCGTGCGTACTAGCGCACGAAACTTGGCACTAATATTGCTGACAGTAATATTAGTGCACCCTCTTAAGCGCAAAGGCTTTCAATGAGTGTACACGGAATGGTCGCCTCTTGATAAAGAGCATTTTGGGTTTGGGTTCAACGTACCCAAACCCAAAGATGCCAATCAGCCGAGGGCTTCCCGTAAGTTCTAGAGCACGAAACTTGGCATACATACTTCCAACGTATGTACCTTCAAGTTACGTGAAGCTCAAGGCTTCAAGTAACTTGTGCGCGAAACGAGCAATTGATTTCTAAGGCAGATTTATTTGCTTTGGGTTTGGGTTCGCCATGAACCCATAAGCAAAATCAGCCTATGACATGACCTAACGTCATTAAACGCAAATATGGACAACTATTGAAGTTACATAAAAGATAATAGTACGATACCGACGTGGTTGGGTTTGATTCCAAGCGAAGTTGGTAAACGCCAACTTTGACTTCCACACCTCAAGAAGGAAACAATGCGCCATAACCCACAAAGATAAATCTGCCTAAGGCTTATCCTAACTCAATGATCCTAAAACTTTGCATGAATATTGAAGACAAATACATGAATATATGCATATGAGATGCCTTTGATGTGGTTGGGTTCGAACCCAAGCAAGGTTGGCATGCCCAACCTTGACTTCCACACCCCAAGAGGTCGCGAAGAAGACGCCATAAACCCAAAAACAAATCAATCTATACCTTATCCCAACCCGATGCTGCTCAAACTTTGTATGCATATTCAAAGTGAGTTGAGTAAAACGTGAGAACAAGGTAGGTCCGATGTGGTTGGGTGTGATCCCAAGCTAGGTTGCCCTAGACTTCCACACCTCAAGAAAGCGCGCCCCTCCTCGCCATCGGAAAACCTGCGACACAAGCTGCACAAAACGAGTATCGTGAGTCGGCACATATGCATAAACAAACTGAAAAATAAAAGCAGTCAAACACTTCCGAACTCCCTGCGCATAACACAGCAGCCACGACATCGTTCCGCCCATGAGGCGAAGCGAAGGACCGTTGAGAAAATTATGAGCAGTGGATGTTGGTGCGCAGCTCTTTATCCTTGAGCGAGTCAACGCCAACGGCAATCGTATCCGCGATATCGATGGAAGATAAATAGATGATATGTTTAATAATCCTGGAAATTAAATTCACGATGACACGCGAGACGATGCGAGACGATATGACCGTCACGCTGGTTCAGAATTTTTCCGGGACTGAGACGGAAACCACGTTCCAGTTCCAGCGCGAAAAACCCTTCCCTATCTATTTATTTAAGTGCTCAATATAAGTGCTTACATCGTACTGCTACGCTTATATACACTTTACATGAGCGTATAAAGTGTATATTTAATTTATACTGTTATTGTTAATTTGTATTTTATACTTATTGATGTGATTAGTATAAACTGTTATATTGTGATTATTTTAAAGTGTTTATTCACTTTATACGGTGATTGTAATCAAGTATTTATTCATTTTATACTATTCACTTTATTCACTTCGTTCTTTATTCACTTTATAAAGTACAGTGGAGGGAACCCTATACGGACGGGAACCCTATGCGTACGACCTGTTCATATCTTAAATATTGTCTACTGTCCAATCACACCAGAAATATTTTGTGTATAATATTTTGCTATATAATAGACAATGGGACGTACGTATAGGGTTCCCGGATATAATCGCCATAGACAGTTTTCGTACTCTGGACGTATTTTAGTTCAGAACTAGAAAACGTGTCCGCTGGGGGAACTCATCCTCTCGTTGACCGTTACTACCAGCGCTTTATCCCGTTCGATTTTATCAACGTATGCGATCGTACGGACCGATCGAAAAAGGCGTCCGTATAGGGTTCCCTGTACTGGTGTACATGTCTTTCGTTTGTCTATAGAAGTGATTGTTACAACGTTACAACCTCAACAGTCGAGTGGTGCTGTGAAAGCAACCACATTTGCCTTTAAGGTGAAAGCAAACACAATCGCTAGACCAACAAGGACAAATAGGTGCGGAGATTCGCTTGAAGGATGAGCTCTCCTAGCTTTCTCCATGTCAAGCGCAGGATTGTTGCAGAAAAGTGGTCTAACAGTAATAGAAGCAAGCGCGAGGCTTTCTGATATACGGGTTGGTAGTTATTAATTGAAGGATAGCGTTCAAAAATTATGACATTGTCACGCGCTGCAAAAGAAGGGGAATCCCCACCTTCTGCGACTCGCCTTCCCGCGCTGCACCCACGTAGTTGCCCCAATCGTTTACGTCCGATTTCTAGACTCAAGTTTGAATTTGAAAAAGCTGAAAGGAAAGAAAAAGCCTACGCACATTGTGCAGACATTGACCAAGGTGTTTCATTCTTTCGATCCGCCTTGCACCAACGCTGTCGCCACGCAGTGACTTCGTTTTTTGAAATTTTGAGACAATAGTTGAATTTCGAGGAGCCGCACCAAACAGCCAGTGGTGGAAGGGAAACGCTTGAAGTGCGAAACCTCTGTTAATTGGATTCACGTCAATCGAAATTGGAGCCTGTCCGGAGTCTGTCCCTCTTGTACTCTATGCACTTTTGATTCCAAAATATAATTTTACGTTCCTGCGAACTTGAGGGCACCTTTATACTTGAAGCAGTGACATTTAGCTGAAAACGAAGTATAGGGAGTGTGCTTCTTCGATGTGTCAGAGCTTCGGTGTCTGATGTGGATTAGATGTAAGTATTGTCGAATTGTATTATTAATGGGCAAGATTGTTTGCTCTCAGGGACCATCGCAGTGTTCACAGTGGTTTCTGACATGGTACAGGGATGCTGTGGTGTATTTTGACCAGTGTGTTCAGTACCGTAATTTGTGTCGTAAATCTCAACTTTGAATTGTGCAAGCTTTCTTGACCATGTTACCGCCACCCACTCGGCCTTGGACCTCGTTGACTGATACAGGGCAGTGACTTATGTCGCAGTTCAAGGAACGTCCTATCGCTACTTCTTCACTGATGAAGACTTAGGTGTTCGTGACGCAAGACGGTGTGCTTTCTGATCTCTCCGACATACTGTATCCATGGATGTTCCTCAGCACAAAATTCGTTACAGCAGAAATTGACTAATAACATTAATGATCGTTCTGAATGCTGTTTTACTTCTGTTGCCTAAGATTTATTATCGTTCTGAAGGTTTTTTTACTTCTGTGCCTCTTTAGAATGACACCCAATGATCTGCGTGACTGTTTCGTTATGATGTCATACCAAGTACCTCCTGTTTTGAAGAATCTGCGCTATTACGAAGACAGTAGTCAAATTATACCTCCGACGCCGGGGACAACATGGAGGCAGGCAATTTATCAACAGGAAAAATAAGGGATGTCCTAAAGTTTAGGGACAATAATGGAGTATGCGACTTGTAAGCTTGCAAGCGATAACATGTATGCACGTGGCAGTTTGGTAAGACCGTTTGATCGTGCTGAAGTAATTTTTGTTGGTGCACAGTGAGTGTACGATAATATTTCAAGGATGGGTTGAACCACTGTGATGGGCATCTCCGGGTCTTCGAACCTTAGTAACTTGTATATCTCATCTCTTTGCAAGCTAATACTAAGTAATTTGAATCCTGAGTATGAAGTTAGTGCATGGACAGGATGGAATCGTCAAGCCTCAAACATCAGTTTATGCACTTTGATGTATATTGCAGCTGGGATAAGGTGAACTTTCCGAATCACAACTAATAAGCTGCTCCTGAGACGAAGACGGATGCTTTGATAGCTTAAAATAGTCACTGGCGATCGCCTTATGACCGTTGGTGTATTACCTCCTTTTCTATCCACAATATGGAGCCAAAAATCTCCTTTAACATGCGATAGTAGTTTTGATTTTACAGGGCCAAGACACATTTTCCAACCGTCAGCTCGCTGACTCAATGCGTTACAGGTCATTGACATACTCATGGTCACTCTTCAAGTACGGTAACCCATGCGCGGTGCTGCCAACTGCGGCGCTCTCGGCATATTCCACTGACCCTCTGGAATGATCCTCTCTTCAGGATTCCCAGGGTCCCCTTATGAACCATTACTAAGTGATTGAAGCTTGAGGCAACTGCTAGCATTGAATCCAAACCAACTTTAACGACTACTATGACTGTACTAAGATCGTGTATCTCACATCGATATCACAATGAGTCGTGTATGGCCTTGCAATACTCGCTGTGTAGTGTAAATCTCTAGCAACCAACTTTTCTGCGATACACAGCTTACAGTGAGATATCAAAGCTTCTAGTTTGAAGAGCTTCACAAACATACAAGTTCTGTAAAGCCAGGAATTCAAAGCTCACTCATAATTCTCTTTCAGAACTTGAGTGTGAACGTCCTGATGACCCCACCTGGCTGTTTGAGTGTCTTCCTGGTAGGTGTTGCCCGCCGAGTATGATTTTAACTGCTCAGATACCCAACATTGCTCGTGCCATTAACATGCGTTATGTTTCATGTGAAATTATGCAAGGACGGATGCCGTTTTCTTTGCAGCACCACTGGGGCATCCACCATCCAGGCAGATTTACATAGGTGATAATCGCTTAGTATTAGAAAGCTCTGGGATGAGAGGGCGTCCATGAGATAGGGCAACATCTCTATTACTAAGGAGCCTGGAAGCTTTTTATCCATCGGTGATAGATTCAGTGACTGTGGCTTTGACAAAAACCAGGAGACGGTCCCCCGTTGAGCTTGACATCTCAAGTTGCTCTGTTCGACACGGAGCCTGGCGCGAAACGTAGCTTAGCTCTTGGACACAGCTTAGAGCTATCTTGATTGTTGTTCGATCCTGGCTGTTCAAGGGAGATGGACATTATATTCATGGTCTACATAAGCTCTATTTCTCTTTGTAAAATTTTCGATCATCATTCCAAAATCATCATTACACATTTTTGAAGCATGTGTGAATGATCACAGTCCTGTAATAATACGTAGTATTTTTGTAGGGAGCCACCCAATCTCTGTGAACAAGATGCAGCCTGGAAGGTGTGGATTTCCCGATTGAATCCTCTCTTTCCCTACGGCAGTGCACTGTGTTGTTATGCATGCAGCTGTTATGATGAAGCGCCCATCTAGAAACCGTTTTCTTGAAAAATAGGAAAGTTGTGATAAGATGAGTTGATAGGCTGTTGGATTCTGATTGTTGATCAATATGGTTCAGGCCAGGGGTGGGACGGAGATGTCACCAATATTAGGGCGTTGATATAGTAGATACAACGCAATTGCAGGGATATTTCACCATTGCTATTCATCAAATTGCTGCCACTATGGCTACTGAGACTGCTAATGAGAGAGAGAGAGAGAGTTGGTTATGTGCATGCGTGAGAGGTTGAAATGAATTGATTGGGAGACTGATTTGGAGATTGAGCCACGTAGGGGGAAATGGGGATACCACAGAAATTTTTGTCTGAGAAAGAAGTGGACATTGAACAGCTTGCAAAGTTTTCGCAAATGCTGGTGAGAAAAATATTGGAGCCCTCCCCGGGTGCCTCATCATTACAGATAATGTGATGATTGAGGTGCGGTGATAATTAGGCAGCAGGCAGGCTTACTTCCAATCTGAGAACCTGTTGTTTCCTTGAATTTACCTATGATAGCAAGAAGGCCAAATGTCCATGTCGGAAACAGACCATCCCATGAAAAGTTGAACACGAAATTTGATTACAATAATGTGCACGATGATGTGGGGTATATGACAATCGGCAAAGCGTCTCACTCGAATAATTACTGAAAAGTTTGCTACATATAGTGCGTGGGATGCATGTCCTCATCCAAGAGTATGGTCACAGATAGTGACTGCGCATTGTGCGCTCAATGCATAGTACAATGTTTGCATGTATGTCCATGACAAACTCACGTCGCAAGTTCTTGATGTATTTTTCTTGCATGGTAATCGATTACCACAAAGCAGAGTGCCGGTGAATGTGATATAGGGTGGGAGGGGCTGGGATTGTTAATCTTAGTCTCCAAGATCTGTCCACGACTTCAAGCCATTAGTGGTTCTGATGCAGGTTCTATTCCCTGTGATCATGAATCACCTTCTTTCCTTCCTTGCTTTCCTGGATGAGCTCATTTGTTTCATTATTGAAAAATGTTTGGGGGCGTCGATGACAAATGTTGCTTCGTTGATATTTGTGATTGCGAAGGGGACTTCTCTTTTCGATGAGCAAGCAAGAGCCATTAATATGCGCGCTTCAACGTTTACAATGTGCGTATCACGATTGTGGCAGAGAGTGATAGTTGTCGTGATGGGTTGATACGCATTGCGCAGGGAATCATTGCAAAATTGATCGACAAAGAAATGTCATTTTTCTCCGCGAGCATGAACAGGCTTCAAGATGAGCTCCATGCGGCTGATTTGGGCAATATGCAACAAGTGAGCTACTCTAGTCTACTCTATAAGTTGTGATACAATGCACATGGGACAGTAAGAATGCAGTACTTAAGAATCCGATCGTTGCAGTCATCAACCGTAGTAAGCATTTGTACAATTTTTGGAAAGGTTTATTTTTTGTGAAGAGTATAAAGTGGCAAGCCGGTTCTAAAGCCTTCCTGAATAAGATATATTCAGAAAAGCATTGAGCTCATGTGAATCCCAAGTTTATTAGCGCAGTGGAGCTATATAGGTTTGAACACCCATAAATATTGCAATGCAACATTGAGCGCGTCAATCCGTCAAATGCCGCAAAATATGTGAACCCATTGCGACATGCTTTGTACATATGCACAGGTGTTCATATTTATCTCATTGAGATATGAAGCCATTTATTTGTTATCTCACTTTTATCTGATATCACAACAATTCCTTACATTTCATGTATCTTCATTTCTGCAAATCACCAATCCAGCCTTGTATGCCCTGTTCGCGCCGGGAGAAGCGCTACGTATTAAGTCATGATCCGTGTTTACTATAGATGTACGATTGTGCTAGGAATGAGGGGATGTTTGCTATTTGCGTCTCCCAGGCTCGACATATTGCGAAGCTGGAGCAGGAGGTAGCAGCTTTAAGAGAGGTGCCAAGCTATCCACTTTCTACATTTCACACATGGATGGCGTCATGCTTTGCAACCTGGATCCTTTCATCACTGGGGAACCGGAAATCAACCTTGACATAAAATGTTTTACACATTTGGTTGAACACTCGTTGCAAAATGCAAAATCGATCAAATGATATTTCGACTGTTCGGATTTAATGAACATGATGGGTTGGACATATATCACCATCAATTTGTTTAAGATGGAAAATATCAGCTCTCCGACCAGTGGTCAACAAGCCTAATTTAGGCATGTGATTTTATGTGAGGTTTGACCTCCGGTTCCCTATACATACCTTGAAATCTAGATTTGCTCTCCTGGGTTCTGATGTTCACCAATGTCCACGATCTAGCTAGCCCTAGGTGAGTTACATTTGCGGCCATGTGCCATTGATGCAACGTTGGTGTCCTTTGGCTATATGCTTGATGCTTTGTGGCTTCATATGGAGTTCCTTTTAACATATAATCAAGCTATGATCAAATTCGATGATGTCAGTGTCGACAATGGAGACAGAGCCAACCCGACTCCGTAAGCCGGTCTTCGTCTCCGTTGGATCTTGTGAATATTTAGGCGTCGGCATCGCACCATTTCTGAGATCCTTGAAATTGTAGCCTCCTTCTTCGCCAGAGCCCAAAATATTAGGATCCGACATGTCCCGTCTTTGAGAGATCCTTGAAAATCCAGGCTCAGGCTCCACAGGAGCCAGAAGATGCCCGGACGCGGCAGAGATGATCTGGCTCCATTGTCGACACTGGATGCCTTGAGTCAAATGAAGACGCCATTATACAAGTTGAAGTTTCTTTTAGCATTGTCTTTTGGACAAAGATGGAGAAAATGTTGGGTGCATCACTTGGATACAGTGGATGAGGATGTGGCGGTGTCGTTTGGTAGTTCCATGGGGTGAAGGAGAAATGGATCTGGCGGCTCTCACTTGCGCTTGCACACATGGGGTCACGGGACTGATGATTTTATGGGCCCGGGGGCGATGTCTGGCTTGGAATGGTTGCTCTGGGCTGGTGGTGGGGGTGTGAGGGGGTGAAGGGCCGCCAACCCCGATTGTAAGGAGTAGGGGGCTCAACGGGTGGAGATGGAGAGGCTGGCTCTGATGGACACGGCTCGCGTGGATGCAATTGAAGAGACGAACTTTGCGGTGCAGTCCGACCAGGATGGACACATTAATGGACGACACGGGTTTGGAGGCATGCGAATGGAGGATGGGGACAACCTTGACCCAACTCCAGTTCAGATATACGAGGGCGGAGCTGCTGGGGGGCTTAGGCCCGGGGGCATAGGAATGGGTGGGCGTGCTGGACGCAACTTAGCAGTCCCAGTTCAGGCAGGCGGAGGTGTTGGAGGGGATGGCTTTCGGAGGGGAGCAGTCAAAGCGGATTTCCGGGCGAACAAATTAAAGCTGGAAGGATACCGCCACGTCTCTTGGAGAGCATGCTGGGAATCTGAGGGGATGAAGGAGCCAGTGGGAGGCGGGGTGAGGATGAGGATGCGGGCTGTGAGTGGGGGGAGCCGGTGGGGGGAGCCGGTGGGGCTTCCTGTGAGGACTCTGAAACAGGGCCAGGCATCTTGGGCTCCGAAGGTAAGGGAACCTCAGGGAGCAAGCGTGACTGGCCAAACAGCCTCGTCTCAATAGTTGAGTGTTGATGACATCTTGATGGAGGCGTCATGCTCAGAGTGGGAGGTTTGCACGCTGGAGCTGGGATGCTATCGGGGTAGGATTGCAAAGGTGTTGGAGGGACTGGTCGCTCAGGAGTTGGCTGGGGTGGCGGCCCAGGAGCATGTCCGGAGGGGTGAGGGAATACTGGGTAGCTTGGGGAGGGCGCGGCTTCAGGCCACATGCACCTAGTTGTGGGGGGGCGTGATGCATGGGCCCTCACCGGCAGGCATGACAATGATGTATCATGGGAGGGGCACATCCAAACTTGGGTGCATTGGGGAATGCTTTGCCCTCAGGCATCACCTGCGGGCCTGGCAGGGGCGCCACCCAGACTCTCGGATGCATGACAAGTGAGTCTAGGCGAGCAGGAACCCCACGGAGTTGAGGGCCTGTGGCTCGTCCTTATAGGGCGATGGTGGTTGGAGAGTCGCATTCCAATGCTGTTAGAACAACAAGGAATCCGAAGAGTTCACGCGCGAGCTCTTAGATATCCAAAGACAGTTATCCTTGACTACTAACAAGAAACTCTATCTGAACATCCCGAAACCGAAGAATTCCTCCAAAGGTCTCAAAGGCAATTCAAATCTGGCTCTTGTGGCCCCCACCACAAACAGCACCAGCCTATCTATGCGGAGAGACGTCGCCATACATGGTAACCTTCTGCCGCTCCTCCGCAGTGTGCAGCGTCATCCATGACGCCTGGTCCACGTAGGATGAGGCACACGGGAACCCAACCACCACGTCATTGCTGTGATGCCTCCCCTGCCTGTCACAGTTAAACAACGTGATGTCCGGTCGTCACCGCGGTGGACAGCTCCAGGGGTACACAAATCATGCGTTCTCTTCATGGAGGCCGGGCCAGACACCTTGCGCGGCATCTCCATTTGCACGTCCCGAATTGCATCGTATCGGTATGTAGATGCGCAGGCCCATGTCGTTACACACCAAGTATGGTGTGAGCCAAACTGATTGACCTCCCCACCACATGTGAGCCACCCAGTCCCCACCTCAGAGACCTCGTGCACCAGTGGGAGATTGATGCCGAAGTGCAAACACACCGACAGGATCGCAGCAACGGGCGGAAGCCTCCATCCTCCGGCAAAGCATTCAGGTGCATCGACGCGCCGTCCCTAAAAGAAATCCCGGGAGAGGCTGAGCAGATTTGCCCCGCCAGTGGAATTCGCTGCATCAAGCAAGCAAAGGCAGTCAAAATCATGTTGACGAAATAATAGTTCGCTCTTTCTGGCTCGCTGGCCGAGTGTCGCCAAACCAAACGCCTCCAACTGGGTGTCTCTTCCGAGATATGCAATCCCTCCGGTGTGGTGTGCTCGCCCGCCAGCACCAGCTCTCTCGCTCCCCTCGCGGCGTTTATCGCCGAGACCAAGCCCGCTATGAGAGGGTATCCCCCCGCGGCAGTCCCCTCCGTCGCCGTCTAGGCGTGGGGGCAAGCCCCAACCGCCGGGAACATCACCATTATGTGCTTCCAATCATGCGCCCACGACGCTACCACCCTTCCAACCTAACGCCAAACGCGTAGCAGAAGTCAACCACACCCCCCCCAGACGGGTCAGCAACAGCGGATTACCCTCTTTGCCATCAAGCCTCCTTGCAAAAGTGGTGCTCTGTGAGGCCCAGCAACTCCGGGAAGCCCGCTTATACCGCGTGGTACATCACGTGGTAGATCGCCTGGCGGAGCGTCTGCCTGTGTGCCGAGTTGAAGGCATGCTTCCAGTCAGGGTGCAGCGTGCACCACGAAGGTAGTGACCCTAGCAACGCCTGCACTGCGCGCATGCACAGCTCCGCTCCTCCTGGGACGCTGACCCCAATTTGAGCCACAGGTGATGGGGCTTTCGCCCTCAGGGGGCAACCCGAAGGGTGCGGCAAGCCCGCCCGCACATCTCCGTGCGGACCACCTTGCCCGTCAACATCAGCCCGCATGCAATCATGCGCACCCTACCTCAAGATTCGAGGAGTTCGACGAGACGCTCCCCCGTGCGCTAGTTAGGGCAAGATCTCCCCTCCAGCCCTCCTTCACCAAACTGACAACGGCGGTCTTGGCTCGCTCCTCCGAGTTCGGGGTTCGCCACACCGGAGCCGAGGGTACAGCAGCTCGTTACAGAGCCTCTCATTCACTCGCATGCATCCTCGTGACCCTTTTACCGCACCAGGCCCGCTAGGATGGACTTCTTCAGCGCCCCCAATCACGGCGTTGCCCCCAGCAACCACTCGAAATCCTTATCATCCCCATTGAGGTTGCGCGGCACCCTGCTCGTTGCCCCGGCAAACTGGTTCCTGGCTCGCTTCGGAACATGCCTGGCAGCGGAGAGTGGGTACGCAAAGATCTCCGACAACTGGAGACCCCGAAATCACTCCCATGAGGTCTCCGCAGGGATCGCCGGGCCCACCAACCGCTAAGCCCTCTCAGCCGTTGCCCCGCCATCCAACCCGCAACCCCCACCATGGCACGTGGCATAGTGGTTAGTCAACTCTATATATGTCTGCCCCACAGGTAAAAGCGACCTCGCACGATGGGTACACCGCCCACCCAAACGCTGTGAGATCCGCCCCAGCACATTCATTCGACCGGCGTGGCTGCCTCAGGTGGCGGGCCCAGGGTGCGGTTGCGTCTCGCCCGTGCACACCAGGCAACGGTGGACAAGCTCTCATCCTGAGACTGGGCTTTAGGGCCGGCAGCAAACAGGGCGGTGGTTTGGAGTGTTGGCTTGTAGTGGAGAGCTGGCTCGGGCAGCTCGAGGGGTGGAGGTGAAGCCGCTTTAGAGGCACAGCTTCAGTGTGCAGGCGGTGCAGTCGCAGAGGCACTCGGGCGGCCCACGGAGGCTTAGGGGGTCCTGTTCTCCGCTAGTCAGCTCCGAAAATACGGATGTCGTGAAGTGAGTGTTGAACCCTTTGGTCCTGGGTATGAGTACATAGTGTAGCCGATCTTCTGGGACGACTTCGTCGTGGATGAGCTAGACCCCTTCGCCCTGAAGCAGGCGACCCTCAGCCCAAATCACAGACAGTGGCACTCCGCCCTCCAGTCAGAGATTGACGGCGTACTTCAGCCTGACATATGAGCACCAGTCACTTGCTTCTTAAGAGGAGCCACCGCGCCTGCCAAACTGGTAGTGAAGCTCAAGAAGCATCCAGCTGGCACTATATGGCGCCAAAGGAATCGGTCCATCGATAAGCCACACACATATACAATTCATGATGATATTATAACATCATATTCGGACATAACATATGCATATGCAATGATGAGTGCACGTGGTTGGATGGCTTTCCCCCCAAATCTTCGTGATGGTCATTGATGAGGTGCCTGAGTTGGACATTGGGGATTCGCCTGGAGGGGGCGGCAACGCAGCATATTGGAGAGAAGCAGTCATCGGCGGTTGTCTCCCAATTTGCCAACGTTGTAACAGTGGGTAAACTGCAACATCGGGAGAGACAAACAAGAGCTACGCTGGTTCTTGAGCAAGAGGAGATGAGGAGGCGTGCTGTGGAGGAATCAGAGAGGATCCTGCTCATGAAGGCCGAGCAGGCTTCATTGGTGTGCCTTCATGTCCCTCCTGCCTTCCGAGTTTAGATGGTTTTGCTTGTTTGTATACTAATGATGTTTGACATTTAATATTCCAATATGTTGAAATACAGTACCCGCTCAACAGCAAACAAAAACCTTACTGTAATCAAGAAACCAGCAGCTGAAATCCATTTCAAGCTATGGCTTACGCTTGGTCGGCATTACACAAAAGTTCCGAAAATATTTTTATTTGATAAATAGGTCGTTCAAAGCAGTCTAAACAGATTGTGCACTTCGGGGATCAAATTGACCACGGCATTTAAAACTTATGGTCGATACCGCTCAGCTACCCCCCATACATAACCATACGTAAGCGCATACTTAAACTGCTTATATCTCGCGATCTAGAAATTTTGAACTTTTGTGTAATGTCGACCAAGCGTAAGGCATACCTTGCTTTACTCTTGTGCTTGCCTCACCAAGGATTCCTTGGGTAATGCGCAATTTGTTATTTACTTGCTGCTTACATGGTTCCTTAAATATACTATACAAATCGTGTATTTCAACTATTACAAGTATATTGATTTTAGGGATAAGTTCACATCGGGGGCCGACATTTGATTTTGATCCACATCGGGGGCCGACATCTCGTTTTAATCTACATCAGGGCAGACACTTCATTTTAATCCACATCGGGGGTAGACACTTCATTTTAATCCACATCGGGGCAGACACTTCATTTTTATCACATCACACTTCATTTAATCCACATCGGGGCAGCCACTTCATTTTAATCTACATCGGGCAGACACATCATTTTAATCTACATCGGGGCAGACACATCATTTTAATCCACATCAGGGCAGACATGTCATTTTAATCTACATCGGGGGCAGACATCTCATTTTAATCCACATCGGGGGTATGCATTTCCATTCAACGTAAGGATAAAATGTAAACGGAACATAATTATGCAAATCCAACCGGTAGATATGTAAATCATATTGCGATGAACATATCTACCGGTTGGATTTGCGAAATAATGTTTTTTTGAGCGTCTAGCAGTGAAAAACTGTTTTATTTCGCCAAACAAGACAGGCTTTCATCGTTTGACGCACAAAAAAACAATATTTTGCAAATCCAACCGGTAGATATGTTCATCGTAATATGAGTCACACATCTACCGGTTGGATTTGCGTAATTATGTTTCGTTTACATTATATCGTTGCGTGTGTCTACGCATGCTATGGCATGTGTACCCCCGATGTGGATTAAAAGGACGTGTCTACACCCGATGTGCAACGTTTAGGCATGTCTGTCCCCGATGTAGATTAAAATCAAATGTCGGCCCCCGATGTGGATTAAAATGAAGTGTCTGCCCCCGATGTGGATTAAAATGAAGTGTCTGCCCCGATGTAGATTAAAATGAGATGTCGGCCCCCGATGTGCATTAAAATCAAATGTCGGCCCCCGATGTAGACTTATCCCTTGATTTTATATACCACATATATGCAAGTACACACAAAGTAGGATCATACTTCAAGTATGCAGGTGGGATGGGAGATCAAGATCGGTGGGTGTGTTGCCGGATCGAATGTTTCAATGTATTCAGTTGCATAATATTTTCTGTACTTTAAGATCTGTGGGTATAGAACGCTCGCAATCTTTGTCCAGATCATTTGGAAGCTCGGTGCTGGGATTCCCCATTCGCTCTGGATGGCTCCAAGTGCGCTTACTTTGGGCTGTAGGGTTCCTGAGAATCTCGCCTGGCTCTTCCAGATGGTAATGCCTTCACTATTATGATTATGATGAATTGCTTACCTCAACCCCCTCTCCAATATGGGGACTGCCTATTTAGTTGGATTCCATGCTCACACCTGAACAATGGCAAGAATCACGAAAACCTCAATCGTATTGGCATGGTGTCAATGTGACATGGAACCTAGGTACGAGTGAGAATTTTTCAAGGTAAGAAGAAATCTATGCAACCTGCGGCCCTTTTAAGAAAAAGTTGGCAAAGGGCTGCAGTAGGACATGCACACCTGCATTACATGGGTAAGCAATGCGGATAATGATCAAGCTGCATCAAATGGGACATCCGCAAGAAAATGCGTCTCAGCGCTGCAGTGATAGGTCAACTCATTCAAGCTCCTTTTCACATGGTGCAGTGGGTGAGATCTTGCCCTGATCCGGAATGCGAAGGTGGTGTGGTGCACACGGTGAGACTCCTGCTTGGAATGCGCTGAGCGGTGCATGGGTGGGGACGGTGGCAGGAGGAGACTATCAGCGACCTGCAAGAGAAAATCGAGAAGCTCAAGACTCAGCTCGAATATCATAAGAAGGAGACGACAGAAAAGTTGAAAAAGAAGGATGACGAAATTACGACGCGAGATAAGGCTGTCACGAGAGAGAAAGCAGCCGTACAAGGTGATCAGCTAATTGTGGATGATTGTACTCTCAACAGTAGTGACTTTTCATCGATGTGGTGGCTGCTGCTTCTAATTCCAGTGGCAGTGCTTGGGTTGGTCGACTTGGAGTACACGCACTGTGATAGCTCCCACCATCCATCCCGCATTCGATCGTTTGGTACCCGTGTACAGCAACATCCCTATTCACAGTGACACAGGCAGCAATCTGGTCCTTATCCCTGATTTCTCCATTTCCGAAGAACAGGCGGGCTCTCTTTGAGCTGGAGATCCCGTGAATCCCAGTCTCAGTGTAGTAATCAAATTCAGGGCATTTTGCTCTATCTTGGCAACGTTCGTCGTTACTGGACAATCCCCTAACTTGTTCTTGATTAATCGCGTATGTGCAACTGTTTGTCGATTGTGAATTGCTAATCGTGTTCAAGTTAGCCGGTGGGATTTCACCGTTCCCTCGATCGGCCTGCGCCTGAGCCCCTGACTGTGTTAGCATCGTCTCAAACTATCTGAGAGTTGCCAACATCCTGACAGGTGCACACATAGAAGTCCGCACAGACGCAGATTCCATTCCTTTTCGTTTCCTGCAATGTCGCCCAGATGTGCGCCTTAGGATTTCCCTAATCTGCACTTTTGGATCATTAGCTTAAAATTGATTATTACTACGGCTAAGCAGTTTGGAGCAGTTCCAACTGACGGCTCTAACCGTGCCACAGATTGGTTTGTTCTACGTAAACAGAGGCGTCCCAGCTGACACTAGCAAAGCAAGCGTCATTTCTGTCTCGATGAAATTCTCTGTCATTCCGGCTCGGTGAAGTTCTTTGTCACACTTGAAGAACTGTAAATCTGTCTACCCGATCATATCTGACGGTTCACATCAGCCTGCCTTCGCTCAGCATAAAAACACTCAAAACCCATTGACTGTCTCACTGTTTTATGGCGCCACTGCTAAACATCTGAACTTATGGATTAATGGAACAGCATAACCGGACATGAACCGAATCCGTTCTTTGTGTTTCGCCTTTCCAGGAGCGCAGAGCCAATCGGGCTGAAGTTGCATGCGCTGCCAAGCCGTCAAATATCGCTTCATCATTGGGGCATAAAAAATGGTGCAGATCTGTGTGCTAACTGATAAGATGTGCGCATGGGGCGGGGGGGAGGGCTGGATCTAGAGTCTGAGAGCCGCCTCTTGAACGCCCAGTCGTTGGAGCGGAACGGTGCGCGCTCTGACAAACTGACGTGACACGTGTCCCCTCTGACAAACTGATGTGACACGTGTCCCTGCATCTCGTGGCCCTTCGAACTCACGGGCCGAGTGTGCCAAGATGTATGTAGTTTCATTTGAGATATTTCTTTCTGGTTCTTGGGTCTAGAATGACAATCGAGACTGAACGGACACCGGCCAGAGGCAGAAGTGGCCACGCCGATACCGTGCACGCGGATGCACCGAAGATAGCGTGTGTGCTGGGGTTGGGCGAGGACAGGCATGCTGCCTTGGGCGATCTACCGACCCATGGTGGAGAGTTGCTGGGCTGCGGAGATCATGCAAAGGGCGTGCCACGTGGCCGGTATCCGCACATGCTCATGCCGCCTCCCATGATGCATTGTGAGGCGGGCGTGGAGAGGGAATGATTTTGAGTCCATTGCAATGTTTCTCATGATCAGTTATGTCATTTGCTGGACTAGGTCAGTTGGGCGAGACCCTGGAGAGAGACACACGCAGATGGGCATATGACAGCGGTTCGGGTAAATATAGTCGCGGCGAGGTCCAGCGACACATTTGAGTTCCGCGAGAAATGTGCTGGCAGAGCAAGTGGCTGCTTTTCCATGAACCGTATTACCTTTCTGCTGTACCTCCGTGGATGAAGCACGGGAAGCGGCAGATGATGTGGTTTGTGAATCTCGAGATGGCTGTGGAGGGATTACCAATTGAGAATCCTGCTCGCGTTGCTTCAGAAGTCGTTGATGTTGTCATGTGATTGTATCATCCAGGGCACGCGGTCGCAGGCCGGGCAAAGCGGAGGATATCCTCAAGATTCTGCCACGTCGACTGGGAAGGCATTGGTCTGAGTGCCGGGGCAATCATGGGGATGGGTTCCTTTTGGGCGCCTGCTGAAACAGTACCACCCCAGTCCACAATCACGCTGCCAAGCAAGCCCACCTACACTGGCTACCTGGTGGACGCTCCAGGTGCGGTTCCCCTTCTCTCTCTCTCTCTGCTACCCTAAAATCCATGCATGTTGTGCAGCTTGCGGCTTTGGCAAAGCACGCGGGCAGTGCCAAACACATTTTGACTCTCTCTTTGGCACATGCGGGTGTGCGTGTCCCTTACATGGACATACTCATCGAGCAGAATAGGCGTAGAGGCCTTATGACTGCCATATATGACAAACGACTGGACGCACAGTATGCTGACATCTGGGTCATTATGTACCCTGGACATGACTCGTACCTAGCCGACGAAGCTAAGTATGGGATTGCCACGAGCCAACTGCATCGGTTCACTGAGAGATGCGTCCTAGGACAAGATTTCATTTCCCCTACAAGGTTCACTGCGTCATCCCCGACCAGAATACTACACTTGCCAAAGAGTGCACGATTCCCATGCGCTGTGGGCCGAGGTAGCTTGGTCCCCCCCCCCTCGGGGCAGAGCTGAAGGCAATCGCGGTACGCGGAATGTGTGCTCGCTCGCCATGCAACAAACTTGGCCCATCAGGGGCGCCGTATTGCACACCACAAATTTCCCAAGTGTAATGACAGTCAAAGAAGTAGAAGCTCACGAATGAAGCAGGAAACCTAACGCGCTGAAACATCAAAGTATTGTGAAGACAACAACGCAGTGCATCTTTGCAGTAATAGCACCGGACGCCACCTCACGCCTTTTGCCTTACCTGCCACCTAATATTGGGAGCACACAATGCCACGTGGCAGCCGCTGATTGTATGCCTGGAGCCGATTGTGCATAAAGCTGGCGCAAAATATGACTAGGACGGAGGGGCCTGCGGGAAGACGCCTTAATCAGGATGCGGGCATGGGTGACTGCAGGGGGAACAGTGCTGACGCTCCCAGAAGGCCCGAATTCCTTCTCTTCTGTCATACCTGCATATACCACTCTCACCTTTGCTGACGGTGAGTTTCATCCACGATCATGAACGAATTCGAGCATCTGAGTGACTTCCAAAGAACGTAACTGCACTGCAGGGGTCAGTGGGGAGAGTGTGTGGAGCAGACGCATCATGGTCAATGCCTTTGCGGGAGTCGGTGGGAGGGGCGTGTGGAGCAGGCACTTTGTCATGGTCAATGCACTGCAGGAGTCAGTGGGGAGAGTGTGTGAACAGGCATATTATGGTCAATGCACTGCAGGGGTCAGTGGGGGAGAGCGTGTGGAGCAGATGCATTATGGACAATGCGCTGCCAGGGGTCAGGGGAGAGTGTGTGGAGCAGGCATCATGGACAATGCACTGCAGGGGTCAGTGGGGAGAGTGTGTGGAGCAGGCATCACATGGACAATGCACTGCAGGGGTGGGGAAGAGGATGTGTGGAGCAGGCGCATCATGGTCAATGCACTTCGGGGTCGGTAAGAGGAGAGCGTGTGGAGCAGGCATCATGATCCAATGCACTGCAGGGGTCAGTGGGGAGGTCAATGTGGAGAGAAGATGCGTTATGGTCAATGCACTGCAGGGGTCAGTGGGGAGAGCGTGTGGAGCAGACGCATTATGTTCAATGCACGGGTGAGGGGAGGCGGGCCGCGCTTGGCTCCCCCCAGGTACCCAGTACGAGGAGCTCATGCTGCCAAGTGGATGCCGAGTCCTCCTGACTCAGCCTAAGAGCGTGAACATCCCCCTGAGAGTTCCCCCCGGAACCCGCATCCACCCTCCTGCCGCGGTGCCCCCCTCCCCCCCCCGCTCGCCCTTCCTTGCCTGAGCACTGCGTCTCGAGCAACCTCGGTTCTCCTCACGGGCTCCAGACTCATAGTCACACCGTTAACCTTCCCCCCAGCTCCCTGGGACCTCACGGTTGTTGGGTGCACCAGCATTGGGCTCCCCACTTGAGCCTTCACACAATGTTTAGGGTTTAGGGTTTAGGGTTTCACTTGAGCCTTCACACAATGCATTCACTCAGATTGAAGGAGGCGAATGCATAGCATGTCCGCATAACGGACCATGCAATGTGGTGAGTGCGCTGTGGTGAAACAGGGTTGTTGATAAATTGCGGTGTCGCTATCCCAGGATACGAAGTCTACTAATATACTCAAGGCGGCTCTCGGCGAGACAGTCATCTTCACGGCACCATCAGGTGATCCCCGCTTTTTTTTCTCTGCACCCACATGCCGGCTGCATTGAGCCCTGTTTTGTTCATGCCTCGCAGCCCCCATTGCACACGCATGGCGGCTGCAGTGAGCCCTGGTTTGTTCATGCCTCGCAGCACCCATTGCACACGCATGACGGCTGCATTGAGCCCTGGTTTGTTCATGCCTTGCAGCCCCCATTGCACACGCATGGCGGCTGCAGTGACCCCTGGTGTGTTCATGCATCGCAGCCCCCATTAAACACGCATGCCGGCTGCAGTGAGCCCTGGTTTGTTCACGCCTCGCAGCCCCCATTGCACACACGTGGCGGCTGCAGTGAGCCCTGGTTTGTTCATGCCTCGCAGCCCCCATTGCACACGCATGACGGCTGCAGTGACCCCTGGTGTGTTCATGCATCGCAGCCCCCATTGCACACACATGCGAGCGCCGCATTCGAGGTTTCTGATAGTCGTGCTTCCGCCGTACGGTCAGGGAAAGGGATATTCGTCGTGTATCTCATTGCAGCAAAGGGATATTTGTTTCATCAAACTTTCGGGGATGGGTTGTTGGGAGGGGGGTGTGCGGGAAACCTGTAGGCGGGCATAGCACCATCACGACTCAAGGGGGATCTGTTGTCGAGTGAATTCTTCCCTCCGTCTCCCAGCCGCCCTGTCACCTGCATTTTAAGATGCAACAATTCAATGGCACCACTCACCACTGGCGCGATGTCATCTTGCGCGGTGATGTTTTTGGCATCTACGGCCTCAGGCATCTTAAACCTTGCCATCTGCACACCTGTGTTATCCATGCATCTGCCATCGATACACCTGTGGTTCATATTCCTGCCCATTATTTGCCTGTCATTCATGCATCTGTCATCCATGCGCCGGTAGTTCATACTCCTGCCCATTATTGACCTGTCCACATGCATCTGCCATCGATACGCGTGTAGTTCATATTCCTGCCCAATATTGACCTGTCATCCATGCATATGTCATCTATGCGCCTGTAGCTCATATTCCTGCCCACTACACACGTGTCATCCTTGTGCTTTGCACCCGGGCAAGTGGTGCATTTCCCTTTGTGTTGCCACGGAAGGCATTCCTTCGCTGCTGTGACGATGCGCGGCCCAAACACCATTTGAGACACATTCCAGGCACGCATCCCAGGCGCTCACGTTTTAAGTATGGACATCAGTGCCTGGAAGGAATAATGGACTTGGAGAGTGTGTTGGGGGATGCTGGGGGGAGTACAGGCTGCCAATCGGAGTGCGCAGCCGCCTCCGGCTACCCACGGGGTGCCAGTTTGTGTTCGCCCTCGGGCAGAAGCGCCACATGCAGCTCCCCGCTGGATCAGTTCTTACAGTTGGAAAGGAAAATGTCAGTTCTCCTTCCGCTTCGACACCTCTAACCTCTAATATCGCCCTCCCTAAGGTTTCTCTCCTGCTTGGTTGAAAATTGTGTTTGCTCTTTGTTTTTGTTGTCTGGTATCCGACTCGACGAGAGGCTTCATGTCGAGCATGCCCGTATTCATAATCGATCGATTATTTACCAAAACGCATTGCTTCCGTAGAAGCTTAATCTCAAACGTATTCATATCAGCCATCGATTATATTTATGTGTACTCGGCATACTGATCCAAGAAAAGTTTCACCAACGGATTGATGCACCCACATCTGTGGATACCAGTCAAATGCAGAATTATGATTGTACTATATAATTATGATTGTGTGCCGTGCACAGATGTCCCCAAATTGCAGTTCCGGTAGAAAATTGAATACGTGCACTTTTACCCACCAGCTTTATCTACAGTCAACTCAATAATATAGAGAGATGGAAATATACTGAGAGGATTAGTATCCCCGCTCAGGACCCAGTACAGGTGCGCCAGCGTAGATAGATGAACCAGTCTCGGCTGTCTGCGGCACACCTGTACTGTGATCGCTATATTTTGGCGCGGCTTAGGTATGCAATAGATATTTGTGTGGCTATCCTTGGACCAATTCCTTTGGCACCATGCAGCCACAGAATATTGGCTGCACTATGTACCCACACTGTACCACTGGCGCGTGTCTATCTCTCTGTGTGGCTTATCTTTGGACCGAAGCCTGTGGCACCATGTAGCCACAGAAGATCGGCTGCACTATGTACCCACGCCGGGGATCAGAGGATTCAGCACACACTTCGGGACACTCATTCAGAATTTCCGGAGCTCACCAGTGAAGAATGGGACCCCCTTAAGCCTCACTGGGCCACCTGAGCGCCTCTGCACCTGCACTGCCAGCACACTGATTTATATGTGCGCGCGTGCACGTATACTGCATTTAATTACACTCTGGCTCACTACAAAGCGACTGGCGTGCACGAAGCAACAGAGGCATCCGGTATTACACGGAGAGCGCATACTGCATTGCATTTGGTGTGAGATGTGTGCGCTGCAGTCGTATCTTGTCACGGCCCCGCCCTGTTCCCGAATGCTTCTCGCGTCCACTGGGATGATGGTGTGCTGGCTTTTGGTCGGCGGGTCTCGTGCCGCGCAGTTTGCGTGGGCGCATCCTTGGACTAATTTCTTTGGCACCAGAAATCCACAGAATGTCCGCGCTGCACTATGTACCCATCCTCGGGATCAAAAGATTTAGCATGCCCTTCGGGGCTGTCATCTGTGTTTGTGTCTTTGCTTATGCTGCGACCGATTTTGTGTGAATGGTCATGACCTCTTCGCATATTGTACACGGAGTGTGCCTCTCTTTTCCAAAAAGGATTTGCAACAAATATAATTTACAAACTGCGGTGTGCAATGTCCACACGAAGCACACGCTGGATTTAATGAGAGCATATTCAGAGACCACTTTCACGCCCAACTCCTCGTAAGCGAGGGACCACTCTCTTTGTTGCTAGAGAGCTACCAAAATGATATTCATTGTTGTCATTCCCCGCGCTGTATTGGGCCGGCAGAAGACGCTCAATGGTCTTTGGCTCGATGGTCTGCGTAACGGTCTCGTCTGTCCCGAAGCACTCGTCATTTCTGGCAAGGAGAATTTCAGAGGGTACCCAGTTAACACTCCACATGATTTGTTTCCCAGGTGACTAGAGCACACCAAACACACAATAACGGGCGCTGTTGGCTCGAGAGTTTGGTCCCAGCTTGAATCGAAACCAAAGCTCGAAACTGAGCGGCCCAGGCCTGAGTTCTCAGACAAATCAAGAACTTTTGGGCTCACGTTTTCAAGGTTCCAATCAGGACAGACAAGGGAACCAAGCCAGCAATTGTTTGTCCCCGCGATAAACATGATTAACTCTTGGAGTCTTAATTGACAAACATTGCATACCAAAGCGTGGTCAGCTGTTTCAGGATGGAGGGGGTCAAATGTTGGCAGGATGGTGTTCTACTGCTGCCACCGAGCACTACCATGACATTGCCCCCATCGAACGGCGAAAACTCGGACGGCACGGATAACTGGCACGTGCAACTGCCCTCCTCCGCCATCGTCACAATTCCGCCTCATAACGAAGCATCAAGCAGCTCCCTCATAACCAAGTCCACCAGCGACACAGTCAGCATCACGGTTCCGCCGCTGACTTGCATCAATGCTCCTGAAGACCCCGACACTGCCAGACAGGTATCTCCGTGCCCTGCGGCTGCAGCTCTTAGATCGGCTGGCAAGGTGAGCAGAGAGGATGTTGAACAATGGGGATTGGTTGAACATCTCAACCACAGACATGTTAGAGACATATGCTGTTTCTTGCTTGAGTATCGAGCTGCCGTTGGTATCTTTGTTGGTAGGGTGCCTGCGAGGAGGCGTATCGCAGGGCGCCTGTGGGGGATAATCACGAGGACGCCTGTGGGGAGGCGTATCGCAGGGCGCCTGTGGGGAGGCGTATGGCAGGGCGCCTGTGGGGAGGCGTATGGCAGGGCGCCTGTGGGGAGGCGTATGGCAGGGCGCCTGTGGGGAGGCGTATGGCAGGGCGCCTGTGGGGAGGCGATGGCAGGGGCCTGTGGGGAGGCGTGATGGCGGGGCGCCTGTGGGAGGCGTATGGCAGGGGCCTGTGGGAGGCGTGATGGCAGGCGCCTGTGGGGAGGCGTTTGGCAGGGCGCCTGTGGGAGGCGTGTGGCAGGGCGCCTGTCGGGGGGTATTTCGAGGACGCCTGTGGGGAGGCGTATCGCGCGCGGTGTATGAACTTTATGGTGGAGCGGATCCGCTGTGGCGAACGATACCACAGGGCGGGTGGGCGGGAGGAAGTGTATTGCTATGAGTTTGAATATTGCGGGGCGCCTGCGAGGAGGCATGCTGCGGGTGCACTGCGCACCCTTCAACGTCGACGCAGAGTGTTCTGGAATTGTGTTTTTGAGACTCCATCATGAAATTTCTGTGGTAGAAAGAATGCAGATGCGTGTGTTGATCCTCCTTGCCTGAGGAGGTCTGCGTGCGGGTGGTGCGTTGCTGTGATGACCACCATGATGACTCTCGGCCAGGGAGGAACGTACTGTAATGACACCGGCATTCCACAGACGCTGCAAGCGGCGCACGGTTCTGTATTGATTCTCCCAGGTGAGCCAGCTGGAAAATATGTCTAATTTAAGAATAACCCTATAAGGTGGGGGGTAGAAGCAAGGTAGGATGCGAAGCAATGCAGCTTCCAGGGGCACTCAGAAGGGCTGCGATGCGCGTACCTGCTGGCCGGTCTATGTTGCACAAGTGGCAGATATACCCATTGTTGCAGTGTGTGCATATTGTACATCTCGCACCCGGCAGACTTACACTGAATCCACGTGGTACCCTGATCGCAGAATCAAACCATTTCACACACTGTTTGTCATCGCCCGACATTCACCCACCACCATTGCTGGACGCACTAGCCATGGGCGCCCTGCTTCCACCTCGCCGCCCAGCCGCCTAGAATCATGCACCCGATAGACTGGGTGGTGTCCCTGCCAAGCCTGCAGGAGATGGCTAAGGGTAGAGCACCCCTCAGTCCCGCCAAGTCTTGCCGTGCTCCTCCCATGATGTTTCGTTGCCACATCCGCCTGATGGCCCTCACCACCAACCCACTCCCTCGCTTGTTTTCTTACCAAACCCGCCATAATCATGACTTGCCACCCCGGTCGAGCCCTGTGGGGCCAAAGCCCTCCAGCACCTTCGCAACCCTGTCCAAGCCTCGTCCTGGCTCCTGCGTGGAAACCTCCCGCTCTGAGCTCAGCGACAGGGGCTCATCCACCTCCATCAAGATGCCATTGATGCTCAGGTTCTGCGTCGAGGCCGCTTAGCTGGCCGCGCTTGCGCTCTCTGAGCCCCCCTCATCCTGGGCACCCAAGATTCCAATCCGTGTGTCAGTTCCCTAAGGGGCCCTCACCGCCCCCCCCTGCTCGCGCCCGCCCTCCTCTCATCCAGATGCCCTGGATACTCTCCGAGGGACATGCTGCCATCTTTCCAACTTCTGAACCCATCCCACAATCCCTCTCGCGCGAAAGTTGCCCCAACACCTCCGCCTGTCTGACCTGGGACTAACTCATGTCCGGCACGCCCACCCATTTCCATGAATGCCATCGGACCTAAGCCCCCACCATCTCCGCCCTCGCCTGCTTGAACTGGGGCCGGCCCAAGTTTGCCCCTGCCCTCCATTCGCATGCCTCCAGACCCGTACCTCTCATCAATCTGTCCATCCTGGTCGGACTGCATCGTGCTGTTCGTTGCTTCAAGTGTGTCCTCCCAAGCCCTCCTATCCATCAGAGCTAATCTCTTCACCTCGAACCGCTGAGCCCCTTCCATCGCATGGAAAGAGTCGGGGTCCCTATCGGGGTCCCTAGTGGGGCTCCAGCTTGCCCAGACTCCCTTATACATCCGAGAGTCCCGCCCCCCGCCCGATCGGCCAAAGATGTCGCTGCCACGTCAGCTGCCGACGCCCCCACCCCCACCCCACCTGGAGAACACACTCAGAAGCCAAGCCATTGGCCAGCCACCTCACCTCCCTGCGCCCGCGTGCATACCTCCCGCTCTGAGCTCAGTGACAGGGGGTCATCACTGTCGTCCACCTCCAGCAGGATGTCGTCAATACTCAGAGATTTGGTTCGATGCCACTGGCCGCACTTGCACTCACCGAGTTCCCCTCACCTTGGGATCAGATGCTTGGGCCCAGTGTCAGGGCCACCAAAGGCCCCTCCGCCGGCTCCACCCGCTCATAGCCAGACTTCTCATCCGCACCTGTAGCTGCATTGCCTGCACTGATGCTGTGTCTCTACAGCCGGTTCACCTCTACTCCCCGAGCTTCCGCCCCAACTTTCTCCCCTCCACCAAGCCTACGCTCAGAGCCTGGTCACAAGAGAGCTTGTCCACGACCCACAACACGTCCGGTGTTTCAAGGGCTTACCCTTAAGGTGAGATTGATAGACCGAATCGCCCTCCTTCAGAACTTCCGCGCACGCCACCGATCTGAGATTACAACCCCTCAACCCCAACACCAGCTTTATGTGTGTGGCTTACTCTTGGACCGATTCTTTTGGAACCATGTAGCCACAGCAGATCGGCTGCGCTATGCACCCACAACTGGGATTAAAAAACAAATCGGCGCACACTTTGGGATGCCTATCCCTGCGTGCGCGTGACTTATCCTTGAAACAGCCTGTTGTGTCTCGTTCATCTTGACCTGCCAGCTATTTCTATGCCGTATACCGCCTGCTAGATCTTCGCGAGATGATGATGAACACACCAGTCCACATGCACTCTATTAAAGAAATATACATCATATGAATCTCGCATTGCTGCAGCCGGCTAGCCAGATGAGCATGTATTCAATGGATATTGTAAATTTGCCCTAATGAGGTGGACACTCGGAGCTCCAAGCTGCGCTTGATTTCAGAAAATGCGATGAAGGGTGATTCTTTCCTTGAGGCGACCAAGGTAAGACTCAATCCCGGAGACCAACGATGATTGCCATATGCGAGCCGGAAGGGGTGAGGGGGAGGGATGGGGATTGCTTGATGGGGCATGAAGCAGACCCTCCATCTTCAGCACCAGAACAAGTGGCGAAGCGCATGTGCGTTCCATCCCGGGCTCTGTGCTGCAAGATGCATTTCATGACCAGTTGCCGCGCGTGCACACCACAGTGGCGCTGCATGCAGCTTTGGCGCATCATTTTGTGACGAGCTGATTTTGGACACCATCCTCTGCGGTTGCCTGTTCATCGGGCAGTTTGTAGAGCACAGATTGCCGTCCCAAAACTTGGGGGGGGGCAATATGTTGTGCCCCTGAACAATGACTATATATATATATATATGATGGTATCAGCAAGCCGCCAATATATACCGGCCGATTTCGGTTCAGGCTGGCCTATACCGAAAATGTAGGTGCAGGCTAGCCTGTACCGATTGCACTGGTACAGGCTAGCCTGTGCCAACTGGCATGACCTTTGCACAGTATGCGCAAGCCGCTGGTACCGACAAGCGCGCACGAATGCGGGGTGGTTAGGGTGCGTATAACAGCTTCATCGAAGGCCCTTTGCATATTTGGGGACCCATGTTAGCAAGTTCTCGAGCTGCTCTTTCTGGAGTGGCTTGACAAAAAGAATTCATCCGAGGTCATCTTGACCCTCAAAATATCGGTTGAAGTAACATGGGTATGCAACCGCCGAAAATTCCTTGGAACTCTTACACATTTTTGCATCCTCTTGGTTACTACCCGAAGGCTAAAAGTTCGCTCCCCACCTTGAAAATGCCCACACATCCCCCCCACATATAAGCCTTTCCCAATCTCATCTAATCAAATCTCAGAAAAATAATCAAATCTCAAATCCCTATAATGGAGACTGATAAAGGTGAAAGTCCCACCCTCCACCACCACCTGCCCGACGCTTAAAGGATCAAACAATTTAGGGCCCAACAAATGAAATTCGAGGCCCTACTATCCTGTTGACCCCTCATACATCCCCCTAAATCCCCTTCTCCCAAACATCCTTCATAGCACACTCTGTGACCGCAAGCCCCCCCACATCAACCAACCCTAGATTATGGTGGCTAGCATGTACCAATTGCAGCTGGTACAGGCTAGCCTCTACCGAAAAATCCAGCCGGTATATACCGGTGGCTTGCTCATACCGTAACATATACTTTCGATTCTCGTACTAACTTTGACGATCATGTTCGTTGCCATGCTTCCCGACAGGGTCGGCTGACTTCATTTCTGCTTTGTTGGCCTGTCAACTCACCACATTTTGTATCTTTCTGCATTCAGTCGTAGCTACCTCAGCGTTTTTTCAGTTTGAATTTGATGTTTTACACGTCATCTTTTATATTGTTTTTGTCTGTTACCATTTAGCTGCCTAATCTCCTCCTTTTTAAGAAAAAGCAATGATTGCGTCTATTTTTGTTGTTGCTTCTGTGGGCAGGGACATCCCGTAGGGCTTTGCAGTGCTCTTCGGTTTGTCCGTGTGTGCGCGCTCGTGGCGGCCCCTGTGGTGCCTGCTAGGCGGGCACTGCCTCTTCGGGGGAGTACCAGATTAGTCTGGAACTTGCTCTCCCTTCCGCCTGGTACCTCGTGGCTGTTTCACCTGCTGCGGGGCTGGTCGTCATTGGCCATGATGTGAGGTACTCTACGTCCCTAAATACCTCGCTATGAACGGGGGCGGCCATAGGATGGATGTGGGTGCTGGGGTGTGGCTGTCGCTGAGGTGCCTTTTCTGGCGGCCGCTTGAGGATTATGACCGACTAGTCGGCTTTCTTTGCAAGGATAGGCAGGGTGGGGTGAACGCCTCGCTCCGTGTCCTTCCTTGATCTCTGCGGGGAGCGCCTCGATGCCTGCTTCCTTTGTCTTCCATTGTCTGTCCATTGGTTTGCATTAACAGCAGACCAACAGGTTTCATCAATTCATCGACTGTGAGGCCACCGGGGGGCCGTGCCAGCAGGAATCGCTTACTCCGACACCCGGGATTCAGCACGCATTGAGTTGCGTGAGGTTGCGCAGTCTCGCGTAGTTCGGCAGTGATTGGTACATGCGAACATCCATCCATCCATCCATCTATGCTGCGTTGCATTGGTTTAGAGGTGTGTTTGTGTTTCGGTGGTATCTTGGCACAGCCCTGCCTTGTTCTTGAGTGCTTCTCACATCCACTGGGATGATGGTGGGCTGGCTTTTGTTGGCGCGCCTCATGCCACTCAATTTGCGCGTGTGTGTGTGTGCTCATTTTTTGTTGGCCGATCTCATGCCGTTCAGTGTGCTCATTTTTTGACCTGGGGTGTCCATGCTGTGTGGTGTGACTGCATTCATGACATAACCATGGACCACCGGGTCCCATCCATCGACCGTGAGCCACTGAGGGGCATGCCAGCAGGGTCCGCTTATTCCGTAACCCTGGGACCAACTATTATTGGGCGATGATTGGTCACATCGTATCATCTTTCCATGCTGCTTTGCATCTGGGTTGGGAATATGTATGAGTTGGCGGTATCTTATCACGGCCCCGCCCTGCTCCTGATTTACTTCTCACATCCACTGGGATGATGGTGGGCTGGCTTTTGTCGGCTGATCTCATGCCGTTCAGTGTGTGTTCTCTCTGTGTGGGCGGTTGTCCCTGTGGTGCTATTCTGGCAGGCACTGCCACTTGGAGAGCTTAATGGATTCGTCTGCCTTTGCTGCAAGGAGAGGCAGAGGGTGGTGAAGTCCACCTTCTGTGTGTTTCCCTTGATTTTTGTGGGGAGCACTTAGGTGCCCGCATTTTTTCATGTTTTAACATGGGGTGTCCATGCTGTGTGGTGTGACTGCATTCATGGCATAACCATGGACCAACGGGTCCCATCCATCGACCGTGAGCCTCTGAGGGGCATGCCAGCAGGGTCCGCTTACTCCGTAACCCTGGGTCCAACTATTATTGGGCGATGATCGGTCACATCGTATCATCTTTCCATGCTGCTTTGCATCTGGGTTGGGAATATGTATGAGTTGGTGGTATCTTATCACGGCCCCGCCCTGCTCCTGATTTACTTCTCACATCCACTAGGATGATGGTGGGCTGGCTTTGTTGGCTGATCTCGTGCCATTCAGTGTGTGCTCTCTCTCTCTTGAAAACAAACGAGACAAAAGAGCTTTTTGCTCGTAGTCACTGCCATGACAACAGTAACAGACCTGTCTTGGTGCAGTGTACATAATGATTTCGCATGAAAGATTGGAGTGGGAGCCGAACATGTGTCATTCAGGCACAACCTGGGGCACGAGTGCATCGGAATGGCTCTCGGAGCAATGGATCCAAGCTCTGCCGCCAAGGCATTCAACGTGGAATATTTAGATGCGAACTTCGTGGGCGCATGCCTTCGTGAGACCAGGTTCCTCCCACCACCGGGATCCCTACCTCTCAATTCAGCCACTCATCGCCATCCCTCCCCCATTATCTGTGATCCAAGCAACCGGTTTTCGGAGGAGAAATACTGCTAAAGGTTCTTGATAGATCATGATTGGGGGGCAGCAGCGATGGGCAAAAGCCGCAGGCCTGAGATGTGGTGATGGGGGAGCTGAGGCGTGCCACAGGCCCGAGATGGTTTACCCCATCATAAAGCGTATTGCCCCCGAAAGGCTGGCCAAGGTCATCCTTTCTATGACATCCGGTGAGACTGGATCCATGCTTGTGGGAATGCCCCTGAAGGTGAGAGCCCGCGATGCATCTGCTTGCCCTATGAGCACGATGATCTCTTCGGCGCATATCATTGCTGGTGTTCCCCTCCGGCCCTGTATCTTGATTTTGGTGATTGACAGTTGATTGAGCCAATGCATGCGTCACCAGTCCATGACACATCGCACGCATAGTCAGCAAGTTAGGACGGTGTTGATAGAAGGGTGAAGAGGGAGGGCGGAAGGGCAGAGAGGGAGAGAATGAGGCCCGGCGGGAGGGAGAGGGTGAGTACGCAGGACGTTGGGGACTTCTTGGATTCCCTTGGATTCACAATGACCGACAATTCGACAATACGCATCTCCATCATGGACTCCGTCCGCCATTACGTTGAGGCGAAAAAGCTGTTCGCATGCCAGGTTGGTTGGCAACGCGCGCGCGTTGTCTGAGGGACCTGATGTGTGTTTCAATGGGTGAAAGCACAGCTGTCTCATACAGTGCCTCACCTTCTGCATGTGCGTGTGGATGCTGAGCTGCTCTTTGATTTCGGCTTATTTGCGAGAAAGAGAGAAGAGGGTGGGAAGAGAGAGAGAGAGTCCGTAGCCATCTTCGATGCCGCACTGCTTTCACCGACAGACATGCAGTTCTTATTCTTGGCCACACATCGTCGATGTCGAGAGTGACGACGTCAGAGGCACTGAGCGCCAGGTGGTAAATTAGCTAAACATGCAACTACGAGCTCACATCTTGGGGAGTGGGGGGATGGATGGGATGGGGGAGTGGCATGACAGCTCTGGCAGCCTCAGAAGGCCATCGCGGCGCTCCTGAAGCTGCACCCCAAAATAGCAGCAAGGGTTCTTGCAGGGGTGTCAGCGCCCCGGGCAGCCATGGCGCTGTGCGGGTCAGCCTCGGCGGGGTTCATGAAGGCGTCGGCCCAATTGACTGAGATGGCGAATATAGCGTCTACGGCGTATGCTCTTGGCATCCCCTTCAAGCACCACAACATCAAGCGGGCAACGCT
This sequence comes from Cymbomonas tetramitiformis, assembly GCA_001247695.2. NCBI lineage: Eukaryota > Viridiplantae > Chlorophyta > Pyramimonadophyceae > Pyramimonadales > Pyramimonadaceae > Cymbomonas > Cymbomonas tetramitiformis. Next base: position 15,337 of record LGRX02035673.1, on the reverse strand, counting down.
CCTGCAGGGTGTTGCTTCTGTGAAGAACGACGCAGATCTCTTGGAGGTGGGTTGCATGCTCGAGGTGTGGAGAAGGGAGACGTAGGGCGGATGCGCGCGTGTTCAGTTTTGGCATTGCCTGTATGCATGAGGCTGCAGCACGCATTTATCCGCTGTTGCTCGATCAGGCGCTGCAGTGGTTTGAGAAGTGCTCCATGCGAGGGGCCATGAATGATTCTGTTACATCTGAAGCATGCTACTGATGCAGCATGACAACGTGTTTCAGATGTGGGAAGGAACTTGAAGGAGAGCCCGATCCCCTTGCACCCCGTTAGATCTCCTACGATGCACAGAGTGTCCAGCTCCCGCTGCCAAATGAGCCCTTAGTGGCAAAAGTGCCACTGGTGGACGTCTCAAGGTTGATGTGAATGATGCCAAGGTTGATTTGCACTCACTGGATGGAAATGTTGCAGAAATGCAAGGAGCTGATGGAGCTCTTTACCAACGTCTACGGTGTGGCCTGCACTCTGACACGGGCGGACCCCAGCCTATTTAAGCGAGCCAATGTGTGGGATAAGACTCTGGAAGATGCGACGAAAATCGTGGATGGCAATCATCGGGAGGGATGGACGAGACTGCGTGAGATTGCCATCGATGTGGTGGCAACTACAGAAGCCATCCAGTGGTCACGCGACCCTGAAGCTGCCGTGGAAGCAGGAGGGCTTGGGGTGCGCATGGACCCGAAGAAGATGTCAGAGTGAGTCCTTGCAGCAGCTGCCCACTCCTTGGCTCCCCCAAACATCCCCCCAGGATCATCACAGATGAGACGCATCTGCATTATTATACTCCTCAAGTGACGCGTCCACCTCCAGCCGATCGTCCGGATTGCCCCCTGTGCGAGCATCACCGCTCGACTTCCTTTGGACTGCGAGCATTTGCGTCATTTGGCCACGTGTGAGCTTCCCAAGCACCCCCAGGGATAGTCACGGCTCGCAGGATGTTTAATGGATCGGATTTTTAATGCAGGTACCAGATCGAGGCTTTGAGCAAGGATGAAGTGGTGTACAAAAACACTATCATGGTCGTACCAGTGCTTCTACCCGATGGCACCAAATGGGGCACCATCTCGCACGTGATGACGGGACACGCTTTCTCGCATGTGCTGAATGACCTGCGGCCACCTGCGGTACACAGGCCGACCATGTCACCCCTTTCCGCTGATTCGTTCGTGCTTTCGCAGCATCACAAACATGTGGATTGCGCTCTCACGTGGTGTGGCATCATTGATGGCCTAAAGTGCGGTTGACGCGCCAAGCTGCAACCTGCCGTTCCACAGATCGCCGTGCCCGCTGAAACTTCCTGGAGAGTGAGGGCATGTGCCACGTAAACCGCGCACTACCCATGTAGCGCCTCGCCGCTCCACCAATATCTCACTCGCTCTTTCCCTTCGCTGCGCCGCCACCAAATGGGTCACTCGCAGTTGGGAGTGGTCAAACCTTTCTCGAGAGGCATGTCGGAGACATCTGATGCAGCAAACGATCACATGAGAAATGGATATGGCGGTGAGGGAGCCAGGTGAACGTCATGCCCGTGGCATTGGAGTGCCTGGACCTAATGGCGGCCGCTCTGCGTTTGTGTGTGGGGACCGTTCTCCAAACAAGACGTGAAGCCGCTGCCCACAGCATGGCGATGGCAGCGATGCTGCGAGAACGGGTATATTTTGCACCTGCATTCTCCCAACCCCTCCTGTTCCCATCCACCTGATCATCTCCTTATGCCACATCCTGCCGTCTTCCCATGCCCGGAGAGGCGCATCTTCCCGTGCTCTACTCATTGGCCAGCTTCAAGCTGCATTGTTATAGGCCGCAATGAAAGCTTCATTGACCGGCAGCATAGTTTTTAACCTCGGAAATGAGGTGCTGCTGCAATGGCTGTCTTGCCTCGCACCTCGTCCTCTTTTAGTAGACTTGTAGAACTTTATAACGAAGTGCCATGGCACAAGGTGACAGCACGAGCGTCATTACTTCGCTTCCGCTTGTGTTCTTGAAGGTGCGGGGCAACGGAGTGCTGACGTGTCATCTGTTTGCTGCAGAAAAATACAATGAAGGCGCATGAACGGACCGAAGCAATCAAGAAGATGCTCTCAGGGCTGGATGAAATCAGATGTAACGCGGAGCTCTCCATCCGCAACGCGGGGATGACCAAGATGCTGGAGGAGATCAAAACCTATAAGAAACCTCCTCTTCCTGTAATCAAGGTACACTGCCACGTCAGCTACCCCGCTTTCCATTTAGAAACCATCGTGAACCGTTCTGCGGCGTGGGAACATTCGTGTTTGACATAGCACATTTGTGACAAAAACATCACGTTCACTGGAATACTGGTGAAATTTTGGCTGGTAACAAGCAACTGTTATCAAAGCCCCCAGGCCCGCAGCCAGCTCATCAGCCACAGCGAGCCTCCCCGCAGCGAGCCTCCTAACCCGCAGTCAGCTCAGTAATATCAAGCCCCTGGGTTGCTACCCATTCCTCACAATCGAAGGTCCCATGAGGCCTGCTGCCAGCTCACCATACACAAGTATCCAGGCCAGCTGCCCGCACGCCAAAATCAACAATTCAGGCCCACTGCTAATGCATTACAATTAAGCATTCGGGAGGTGTGGACGCGGTCATTTGGAAGGCTCCGCCACCCACTCTTATTTTTTTTTATCTTCGATTTTGAATGTACTCTTTCGGGCTCCTAGGTCTCTCATTTTGTACAGACGATATCGGTGCCCCGCGAATAATAAGAAACTGGACGGAGTCATTAAATCTCCGAATGTATAACTCACCGGAAGCTGTCTGCTCGGAGATGCAGACCATGGCGGTGCTTATGGTGGTGCTCAACAAGGATGGATTCAAAGAGCATCTTGGGGACAACTTTAATCAGCTTCCAAGTGATAACGAAGCAGCCATGGCCACTCTTTGGAAGCACACAGTAAATCAGATTGATCTCAACCCCAGCTCCGACGATTATTTCATGCAGAGTTTACAAGATACCTGCACGACGCAGGGATTGATCAACCTTTCAAAAACTGACGAAGGAAAGACCAGGTGCGGATTCGAAAAGATTCGAGTGGATGCTGTTCGTAGCTATGTTTTGCAACATGACATGCAGGGTGTGCGGTTGTACTTCATGGGCTGCTTACAGCAATATTTTTGGGTACGGTGTTATTATGCTTTATGCTTTGTGGTATACTCGCAGCAATGTTTGCGATCAAACAAGGCATAATGCGCCAATCTGGGTCAAGTATTGCATTGTATATGCAGACCACTTACTGAGTACTCTCGCGTCGCTTGACAGAATTCCCAAGGGAATATGCATAAGTCAAAGGTTGGTTACGGGTATTTCAGGGTCGCGGCGGCTGAATCTCTTATGCGAGATATAAATCAGGAGACGCTATCTCACTCCTCAAATGCAGCTGGGAGCCTATATGACTTGATTCACCTTGCAGTACAGGTAAACAGCTATTGCAAAATAATCCACCTTTGTCGTGTGCAACGTTGCTGTGTATGGCCTGCTTGGGATGATTGCTATGCAGGCTTGTGATGAGATGCGCACTTACGCAGCACCATAGGGCATTGCGCGGGGTGCAAAAAATAATAGCAGAGGTCTTGCGTTATGATAAGGTTGCATATCCTTCTGCGCTATCTCACTATTGTGCTCCGCATGCAACATGATGCAATCATATCACACCTCAACATTTATTTGTCAGAAGAGCTCACACACAAAGGCCTCCCATGCTATCTGGTCAAGCAGTTTCATATGTCCCAGTAGAAAAACCTGAAACATAAATCCTGAAGTACGATTCTGGAGGGACGGGGAGAGTGCCAGCTTCCACCCCTTCTTGCAGAGCTCAGTGCATTGGAAGGAAAGGCGAAGGCAAAAAATAAACTCGCTGGTTTAGCACGACTACGAGAAGCAGGAAACGCCATTATATCGACGATTAAAATGGAGCGGGGTGTGGTAGGTTTTCATAGAAATCCGGGAAAATATGGGATGGAATAGTCCCTTTACTCTCACATCAGGAAACCACATAGATTATAATTAGATTGCATGATCCAACATTACCGTACAACTCACATATTTATTCAGGTGCACGTCACTAGTTAGAGGAGCTTGCCATAATCATCAGGTTCAGTTTCTCTTAAAGCATGCTATTGATCAAGATCATTTTCATTTACAGTAAGCTCGTATACCGCTCACGTTGTACGATTTGTACCAAACAACAGCCTGAGTCATCCACTAATTATATCAGACCGTGAGATCATCACGACGTATGTCCCGATCAGATTGCCACACCCTTTTATTCCTGCCCCTTCTCCACTTGCCTAAGACCTTCCCCGTGGGCTATCTGTGCACATCTGTTCTACACACATTAGACATGTCACCCATCAATATACTTCCATGTAAGGCGAAGTGTATGTACTCATCGCCGTCTACAACGTCCGAGAGGAAGCCTTTTGAAGGCATGCGCTAAGTTGAATATTGTAGCGAAAACGCTACGTTGCGTTTGCTGGTATCCGTAACGAAAGCAGTGGCCAATGCGTAATGCCGCCTGCTTTTCATAAGCCGGATGTAGCAAAGGAGCGACATTGTATCTTCAAGTGTTACATAGATCATTAGCTCTTAGTATACTTACGCATTAACCCTGCCATCGCAGGTTATATTGAGCTTTGCATCGTCAGTAGCTCTCACTTTGCGACACGAAGCTCTGTCTCTTCCTCCAAAGCGATTACCGCCCGCCGTTCAGCGTCTTTGAGAGTCGCCTATATGACACATTCACACACCGCACATGTAGACATGTTGGAGCATATCGAGGGCAAGATAGTGCCGAAAATGTCGATACGCAGAAGAAGTCCAAACCAATATAAACAACAACACCATCGTCATCGTCATCAGCAGCAGGAGCAGCCGATCGCCAACCGACGTCCTCACACACAGCCATGGCGTGTCGAATATGTGGGTACATGCAGAGTATAGTCTTGCGGCGAAAGAACATTATTGCATGCCACTTTATTGAATCCTTGGGCCCACGCAACCCGCTCTGGTGCATGGCTGCATGCGTCATTTATGGGACTAGCACACATGGGTAAGCTGCACCGGGGACTATAATTACTCACAGGTGTGCGCACTAATGGCCGCATGTATTGACGCGGAATCTGATCCGATCCAACCTCATCCGATGGTAGTCTGATGTGTCCTATCATTATAGGCTGCTAAATGATCAGATACAAGTGATATCTAGCCATGAATATGATGATGCACATTCGAAAAGGATAATACGATTCGTGTGCGGAGGCACCCCATAGGGTTTGTGCAGCGAATAATTCAAAATTTAAGACTCGGACGATGCGGAACCCGAGTACACCATCGGATTTCTCGACGTCGCAATGTGTAGCCTACATCTTAGCATCGCAACAATATACCATCCAAATATACAAGCAAGGAAAACCGAAACCTAAATTGCGTTTTCAGGTGTGTGCTTGGTGCCATGTGATATGTATGACATAATTTCCGTTTCACCATATTTTTATTAATAATTACGATTATTCTCACAGGCCCAAAATTTCCGCTAATTGGGCGATTCGTACTCGCGAATGAACTGGCAACTAATCCAATCCGGACCACGTGTTTCGCAACTCACAAATCACTTATGCAAGTGTCACCAAAGATGATGATGAGAAAGGCAAAACAAGTGCTTAGACTATCAGAAATTCTGCTTCCACACTCCAAAGGCCATTGGATGTTCCTTACATATGATCGATGACATATGATAAAGTGCATCTAATCACTAATATCTGACCACTTATGCCAAATCGTGGCACTCACATAATGGTCAGTATAGTGCTATGCTTTTCCACGCGGGTACACATGTGCTCTTCAACGATAAGGGCATTCGCATATACACTTGTTCTATCTTTGTAGTGCTACAATATGCTTCATAGCTATATACCGAGAAATTTAAGTTTTAGGGACTTGCATCTCGTTGTGTGTTAAAGTGTTCCAAGGTTTGTTTGAAAGCTCGCACTCGAAAGTACGATGCTGAGGCAACCAACAACTCGGTGTAGACTTATGATTTGGCGAAAGCGCCAAACGAAATTGCCTGCTCCGGATTCTATCCATAATTCAGCTTAGCCACTTCTCGAACTGCTCCGAGGATGTACTACTCAGGTACGAGAGAGTGCATGGCTATTGCCCGAACGCATTTTAATTTAGGAAGCAAGAAAATTTTTCTTAACGTTCACTGCTTCCGGCAAGAGTCTTACGAGATCGCATAAGAATTTGCGCTGACGAATCTCTTCCACTGTTTCGAAGCTCGGGATGTGCAAGAATAAGGCCACTTGCCGACGACCAGCAAGCGCTTGGCGTTCGCAGTGTACCAGTGATAATGTGTACAGATAATTACAAACAAAACCTCCAGCATCATCACTAAGCTTAACGTTCTCGTGACCGCAATCAGCAAGACGAGCTTTTAGGGTTTCCAGTGCGATTCGCGTAGGGATCGTTGCGCCAGGTTGCAGATCATCTTCCACCACCGGACAACCCCGAAGTTGTCGACCACGTTCGTCTGGAACCTCGAAGTCACAAAAGTTAGTTCCGCACCGCTCTAGCACGAAAGTGTTGCTTGTCGCGTTGACCCCAAGATGCAACCACACCGTTGCTCCAATCGTGGTAGATGGCTCAGACGGATGGCCTTCCGCAACGGTATCCGCATTCTGAAGCTCTAACAGACCTTTCTTGCAGCCATCAGCGCTAGTTTCTAATATTGTACAAGATGCCAATTCTATTTGTAGCTCGTCCTGTTCGTCGGGTTTTTGACACCAAAAGTCCTTGAAATGAGATACTAGTTCGGATGACGGATTATGTTCCACTCCGAAGAAAGGACCAAAGGCCGTGATGTGTACTCGAAGACTTTGCATCGCAGTACAAATGGTTCCTTTCTGTTCTTTCTGTCAAAGTTCCTGTTTCTCAGTACGACAACCGCAAAGGTCAGATTGTGACGGGTTTCGTTGCTACGATCGTGAAAGAAGCGACGAGTTGCAGCTCGGAAGCAGACGCGCACCGATCGAAACCAGCACAGACCCCGAGGCCTTGGAAGAGAACAACAACCAGACAGAATGAATGATATGCTATCGCTCTGTGTAAATACGATTGTCGCTGTTGCGACAAATGTGCGTCCATGCGACGGGCAGGGGATGCTCATTCAGCATTTATTACATGAAAGCCAAAAGCGAAGGATCGTCGTTAAAACTGGTTTGGGAATTTTGTCGTGATGTGAGATGTCGATGTCGCATCGTCGATCGTGTCGTATCGTGTCAGATGTCGACTTCTGTCTATTACCCACGCGCCAGTCGCTTGTTGGCTTTTTGGGGCAGTTGGCTGCACACAAGAACCCAATTTTCGAGGCTAATAGCCCATCGAATATCGACCTTCTAGTACCAAAGTAAGGCTAAGTAATGGGCTAATACGTCCCCTTGGAATACTTGCTATGCGATATGCATGTTTAGGCGACGGTTATGGGGTATTTCGGGGCACGCTCGATAGGGTATCTTCGTATGTACTCCAATCTTCAGAATTTCCCTAATAAAGTTGGCGAGACATATCACGGGGAAGCTGAAATCCCCCCCCACTGTATGGGGGTCCAGCTTCTCCTAGTATCACCCCTTGTTGCGTGTGTCACGGGTCGTGTGTCACCGTTTGACACCGACCTGCTAGAAAGCTCACTGCCGTAACCTTTCTATCAGTTCAGCTATCATTTTTCATCCAGCATTGTTTTTCAGTGTTCCTGCTGCAGTGAAATAGCTATATATATTCACACAATTATATATATTTTTTCACCCGTTTCATCAGGTTATCGGTCCCACTTCACGTGAGTGGTGATTCCGGTTGGTTCGGCTCGCTTCGGTTTTTCCGATTCTATTCGCCGTCATTTTTTCCCCGTCAACATCGCAGCTTGATCTGCACCGTAAAAAGCGGCAATTTCTTTCCGTCTCCGTTCTCTTTGCCGCTTCCGTCATTCGTGGTTCACCTACCGACTATGACTGGTATTCCGCGCACCGTATCCGTCAGCTCTTGTACATCCTGGATTATTTTCTGCCGAACATGTCACAACACCGCCAGATTGGGCTCGCTGAGGCCCTCCGTTCAGCAAGGCGGGCTAGTGCCTCGCCCTCAGCCCCTCACCGTCACCCGTGGATTCCAGCGGTACTACGCCGGGTCCGACACGCCCAAGGAGAATTGTGTCGACTGCATCTTTGTGTTCACGTCCATCGTCACTGCGGCCATCGCGCACTGCCGTCCGAATTCTTCAACGACCCGCCAGTCCTTACTTACCTCCACCCCGGTGGAGGAAGGTAGGGAGGAGGAGTATCTGGAACAACTTTCCTACGCCTTCACGTACTCCAACGACATCATCGCGGTTTTACGACCTGGAGGCTATAACCCTAAGCATGGCTGCACCCTCGATACCGAGACTGCTGACACCGACTTCAACGCTCTGCTTGCAACATTTCGACATGTTCTATTCCCCGTGTCCTTCCCCGAGTTCTCCAAGTTACTCGACCTCGAGCACGACTACGACTTTTACCACGTGGTGCTCAACGAAATCATTTTCACCGTCCTCCCCATCGTTCTTCACGGTACTGCATTGGCGCTCTACACAGAGGCGGCTCGTTCCCACCCTGGGGACGGCCGTTACATTCTACAACGCCTACGCTACGAGGTCGAGGGGGTCCCCGATTCCGACTCCGACCGTTTTTGGGTTAAAATGCGCTCGACCATCATCAACGAGCCCGACGCGACCCGTCGCCGCAGCTTACGGCTATCCGTACTCTTGGTGACAAGCACGCACGCCAGGATCAACCCCGATTACAGCGAGGCCAAGCGGGTGAAGGACCTCTGGCACATCCTCACCAACTCGGCCAAGCAGTCTCCGTACGTCACCCCCCTGTAAGTCAACGTCATCCGCGATTTACGGGGTGGTACGCCTTTCTCTTTCTCCACGTTATGCCTGCGGGTTCGCACGGTGTGGCGTGAGGAGCTCGCATTTGCCACCCCTGTGAAGGACACCGGCTATGACAGGCTACACCGTGCCTTCTGGTGGTGGTGGTGGTGGTGGGCGGGAGAAGAAGCCAACCTTCAACGCCGTGAACTTTGACCGTAAGCCCGCCTACACCACCGTGCCCGTCGGTGAGTGGAAGGCGGAACCCGTTGGCGCCATGGTGAAGCGCTGGGTGGGTGTCGGGTACCCTGCATCCTGTGCTTCCGTATGTGGGGTGTGACCGATGCACACCCCGACACCCGTGGATGCTGCCCTTACATGTGTAGGCATTTGGCAGTGGGCGCGCGCCCGACACCGCGCTCCCCGCTGGGAACTCACCGCTGGGAACAACGCCGAGACTCAAAAGACCTTACGTAGAGCGGAACTAACCGCCTAGCCTGTTTACTTGTGTGTGAAGTGCCTAGGCAGCGCCCCTGCACGGATGTGTTTCTAGCTGGGTTGGAAAATGCCCCCTCGGCCTGGACATTACATTGACATTGGGTTAGGGCTTAGGGTGTCCTTGCTCTTGCATGGCCACTCACACCTTCGGGGTGAGGTGGTGTCACGGGGAAGCTGAAATCCCCCCCCAATGTATGGGGGTCCAGCTTCTCCTAGTATCACCCCTTGCTGCGTGTGTCGTTGGTCGTGTGTCACCGTCTGACACCGACCTGCTCACTGCCGTAACCTTTCTATCAGTTCAGCTATCATCCGGTTTCTCCAGCACTGTTTTTCTGTGTTCCTGTGTCACAACTATGAACACGCTTAGAAGGGGTCCCTCGGGCACCCCTGAAAGGCCTGTCACACCCCCCATATTTAGTCACCCTACCGCAGCCCATGTCAGACCCCACCGCATTTGCCCCCATCGCGCCTGTCTCAGCCGACAGCAAACGCCCCAACCATGACCCCCTTTTTCAGTAATTGTCATTCCCCCCTTCAGTCACGGTCCTACCCCAGTTCATTGTCCGCTCGAGCGCCCGGAGCATGTCACGTTCACCCTCCAGCTCAGATCTCCCTCCCAGTCTGAATCATGCACAACGCCTCGCCAGGCGCTACATCGACGTCGCCGCGACCAGCCCGTGCCGATCCGAGAGCACCGCAGAGCGTAAAGCACGACATCACGCGAAGTGACATCACGACACGACCACACATGACGTCTCGGCAATGCATGACAGGGCAAACGCAAGCGCGCGTTGACACCAAACGCCGCTGTCACTGGGAACCAATGGTCACAGGGCATCCGAAACGACAATGGCATTCACGGACTTTCACTATGCTCGCTTGAGTATTTAGCTAGCTCTGCTTTCGAAAAGTTAGATCCGAACCTTTCAAAACCATTCCGCGGTATAGTGATATTTGCCTCTTGTAGCCTAGTATTGAATGTGATATTTGCATACATATACTTTGAATCCACATGAGAGCTTTGTCACTAGCAGTTTGTAAGAGTCTGGTTCGGATCCCCAGAGTGCCGTCACGCCACTCTGACGTATGTGCGAAGTCGTGACGTTGTGCTTGTTTTATCTGCGAATTGCCCCCTTGTGTTGCTCGTTTGCCTTTCCGCTTTTCATGCTTCCATCTGAGCCTGAATTTACAGTCTGCGAGTGCAAGTTAGGCCCGCGCCCGTTTTGCGAATCCACGAGCCGGCGCGGCAGAAGCGCGTTGCCGCCTGGCATGTTTTACGTGGCATAGCAGTAGAAACGCATGTCACCGTTCCGCAGGCGCTGGAGATCCTCAGCTGTCCGAAAGCCTTCGCGAATTCACACCACGCTCGCGAATTCCCGCATAGGGGCATTTTTCCCGTTGAGCGCCTAGCGGCGGGATAGCCCGAAGCTGCGTTTGTCATAAATTCACACCCGCGACGGCGAACCGTCTCAGGCACTCTCAGCGGTATTCACGCGTGTGCACGATGCGCCCGGCCTTTTTGTGCGATATTTTGTACCATTTGCTTTGCGAATTCGAACCTCGCAGGGCTTGCTTGCCGAATATGCTCAAACCGGCATATATGACCGGCGTTTGGGAATGCACAACCGTAGCCGCGCCAACTCGAGCCGTGACACCTGACTTTCGCTGTTTGACGAGGTCGTGGCCGCACCCATGTTTTCCCCTCAGTTTGTATGATGTTAACCTTTGTGAATTCGACCTGCGCAGGCTGTGGCAACGTTGAATTCCCCGAACGGACCTGTGTGACAGGTCACTGTGGGAATTCACGGCTTACGGCGCGCCAGCTCGAGTCCAAACACCCGACTGCAACCTTTCGACAGCATTGCAGCTGGATGTTTTTTCCTTCAGTTTTCGTTGCGTTTGTATTTGTGAATCCGACCCTTGTGGGCGTTGGCAGCGGTGAATTCCCCGACGAGCCTGTGTGACAGGTTGTGGGAATTCATGGTGGGCGACGCGCCAGCTCGGGCCTGGAGTGAATGCCCAATTGCAAAGTGTTGTTTTGTTCTGCTGGAACGGTATCACCTAACAGGGTGCCGAACCTCTTCGTTGGTTTTGAAATATTTCTCGGATCTCCTTTGTTTTCACTTGTGTGTGAACTCCTATGTGATGGCACCAGGCTCGCGCGCGGAGTGACACGGCAGCCAGAGGCTCAGTGCACTTCAGGCCAGCTTGTGCATGCCTGACATGGTTTTTCAAACTTTGTAGCAAATTGGGTCAGCAACTTTTGTTGAGTGTGCTTCTGTTGTGACTCATCAGCACAGGTGCAGTGCTTCGCAGCCATGGCGCCTGAGACGCCAGCGTTACGCAGCTCTGCGACCTTTCAAGTGCCATGCCAACTGCGACACCTGCTTTCGGCCCTTCCAGCCATACAGAGTCTCTCTCTGAGGCTGGCAGCAGTCAACGAAGGTCCGGTGGGTCTGTGTGTGTGTGTTCAGGTCGTGTGTGTGTGCAGGTCGTGTGTGTGTGGGTGTGTGTGTGTGTGCTGTCAGGTTCGTGTGTGGGGGTGTGCGCGTCCGTGTGTGTGCTTCGTGTGTGTGTCTGTGTGCGCAGGTCTGTGTGTGTGCAGGTCTGCATGACATGAAGGCTCTGTATGGCTTGGTGTGCAGGTCCACGAAACCAACTTCACTGGTGGGTATATATCGACCCACAGCAAACACACGTCACCCTCAAGCTCGCAGCCCACCGGCAGCAGTGACTCGCCGACTCCGCAAGCGCGCTCTTCCCTGCTCACTCTTATACCCCCTGTCTCCATTTCCCTGACTCCTGACTCCTGACTCCTGCCCTCACATGAAAGGCCTGACAAAGGCGCGTTCTGCCCTGAAAGGCGCGTTCCGCCCTGAAAGGCACGTTCCGCCCTGTCCGCCCTGAAATGCGTGTTCCGCCCTAAAAGGCGCGTTCGCCCTGAAATGCGCGTTCCGCTCTGAAAGGCGCGTTTGCCTGAAATGCGCATATCGATGAAACACGTGTATCGCCTGGGACGCGCGCACCGCTTGTTCCGCCCCGCATCACCTGTATTTCACACCTCGCCTGAAGCGCTCGTTTCGCTGCAATGCGCATCTGCCCGAAACACCTGTGTCGCCAGCAATGCGCGTTCCGCCCTGCGCCTGAAAAGGCGCGTTCGCCCAAATTGGCGCGTCGCCTGAAATGCTTGATTCGCTGCAATGCGCCTGTCACCTGAAACACGCGTATCGCCCGAAACGCTCGACCCGCCTGAACGACGCACACCAGCTGAAAGGCGCGTGTCGCCCAGAATGGCGCGCATCACCAGGATGGCGCGTGTCGCCTGAAAGGCATGATCGCCCGAAAGGCGCACGTCGCACGAAATTGGCGCGTCGCCCGAAATGCTCGCTTCGCTGCAATGCGCCTGGCGCCTGAAACACGTGTATCACCCGAAACGCTCGACTCGCCTGAATGGCGCGCACCGCCTGAACGACGCACACCGGCTGAAAGGCGCGTTTCGCCCAGACGGCGCACATCACCAGAATGGCGCGCATCACCAGGATGGCGCATGTCGCCTGAAAGGCATGTTCACCTGAAAGGAGCGCTTCACGCGAAATGTGCGCGTCGCCTGAAGTGCTTGATTCGCTGGTATGCGCCTGTCCCCTGAAACACGCGTATCGCCTGAAACGCTCGATTCGCCTGAATGGCGCGTGTCGCCTGAAAGGCATGTTCGCCCGAAAGGCGCACTTCGCACGAAATTGGCGCGTCGCCTGAAACGCTCGATTCGCTGCAATGCGCCTGGCGCCTGAAACACGTGTATCGCCTGAAACGCTCGATTCGCGTGAATGGCGCGTGTCGCCTGAAAGGCATGTTCGCCCGGAAGGCGCACTTCGCACGAAATTGGCGCGTCGCCTGAAATGCTCGATTCGCTGCAATGCGCCTGACGCCTGAAACACGTGTATCACCCGAAACGCTCGACTCGCCTGAACGACGCACACCGGCTGAAAGGCGCGTTTCGCCCAGACGGCGCACATCACCAGAATGGCGCGCATCACCAGAATGGCGCGTGTCGCCTGAAAGGCATGTTCGCCCGAAAGGCGCACTTCGCACAAAATGTGCACATCGCCTGAAATGCTCGATTTGCTGCAATGCGCCTGTGGCCTGAAACACGTGTATCACCCGAGACGCGCGCACCGCTTGTTCCGCCCCATATCACCTGAAGTTCACACCTCGCCTGAAGCGCTCGTTTTGCTGCAATGCGCCCATTGCCTGAAACACGTGCATCGCCCGCGACGCGCGCAACGCTTGTTTCGCGCAACGTCCACATACTAGCCCTGTCGCAGGGCGACCCATACTAGCCCTGTCGCAGGGCGACCCATACTAGCCCTGTCGCAGGGCGACCCATACTAGCCCTGTCGCAGGGCGACGCATACTAGCCCTGTCGCAGGGCGACGCATACTAGCCCTGTCGCAGGGCGACGCATACTAGCCCTGTCGCAGGGCGACGCATACTAGCTCTGTCGCAGGGCGACGCATACTAGCCCTGTCGCAGGGCGACGCATACTAGCCCTGTCGCAGGGCGACGCATACTAGCCCTGTCGCAGGGCGACGCATACTAGCTCTGTCGCAGGGCGACGCATACTAGCCCTGTCGCAGGGCGACGCACACTAGCCGTGTCGCAGGGCGACGCATACTAGCCCTGTCGCAGGGCGACGCATACTAGCCCTGTCGCAGGGCGACGCATACTAGCCCTGTCGCAGGGCGACGCATACTAGCTCTGTCGCAGGGCGACGCATACTAGCCCTGTCGCAGGGCGACGCACACTAGCCGTGTCGCAGGGCGACGCATACTAGCCCTGTCGCAGGGCGACGCATACTAGCCCTGTCGCAGGGCGACCCATACTAGCCCTGTGGCAGGGCGACGCATACTAGCCCTGTCGCAGGGCGACGCATACTAGCCCTGTCGCAGGGCGACCCATACTAGCCCTGTCGCAGGGCGACGCATACTAGCCCTGTCGCAGGGCGACGCATACTAGCCCTGTCGCAGGGCGACCCATACTAGCCCTGTTGCAGGGCGACGCATACTAGCCCTGTCGCAGGGCGACGCATACTAGCCCTGTCGCAGGGCGACCCATACTATAGCCCTGTCGCAGGGCGACGCATACTAGCCCTGTCGCAGGGCGACCCATACTAGCCCTGTCGCAGGGGTGTAAATAATTGAGAAATTTATTTCTAAATTATTTTGGAAGTACGGGGGAGAGAATTTCTGCTTGCAAAAAATGAGCCCGAGGCTCGACGAGGACTTGTGAATTTTTTGCGGATTTTCTCCCGAGGATTTCTCAAGGCAGAGCCGAGCAATCCGCGGGGTCGACTTCTCTGTGTTCTGATTGGTTACGGAGTCACGGGGGAACCGTGACAGTTGAGTCAGATCTGTGTTCAGGCAGAGCCAGAACACAGAGGTGCTTTCTGATTGGTTGAGTGACATCGGTGTCCATGCGGAGCATGTGACACAGATGGCCAGTTCGCGAGTTTGTGTCGCTTGGGCAGAGCCCGTGAAGATGAAGAGACTTTCGGAGCTTTTGAAATAAGCTGCGACAGTTCACTTCACTTCATTCTGCGAGAACTTCGGGCTCCGAGTCTACCAATTCAAAAAGTTTTTTGAAATTCAAACAAGTTTTCGTAGAATTTTTGTGAAAGTAATGGCAGAAATGAATGCAGTAAACAGCAGATCGGAGGCGGAGATTAAGACCGTGTACGGGGACCTGCGACTAGTGACGCGTATGCTAGCGATGAACGGTGAGAGTGAAACGCCCCGCACACTACGGTGAGAGTGAAACGCCCCGCACACTACGGTGAGAGTGAAACGCCCCGCACACTACGGTGAGAGTGAAACGCCCGCA
>LGRX02035672.1:0-49264 GCA_001247695.2 Cymbomonas tetramitiformis | reverse complement strand
GACCTCCGTAATTCGCACGTTCAAAATCAGGTATCATGCGCACCAAAAATGCAATATTCACACTGCATTACAGGATTATTAGGACCCGAGTTTGGGTTTCACTTTTTCTGGCTAATGAGTCATTTCTGGCGCATGTGAAGGCTCCATAGAGATTCACGGGAGTGTTTGGAAAAAGTTGGTCACTGGTCACATGCCGTGATTCGCAGCCAATTAGCGGGAATTGTTAATACCCTTCGGGTGGGTATACCCACCGTAAGCACCTCTTACGGTGGGTATACCCACCCTTCGTAGAATAGGCACAAGGTGCAGAGCAACATTGACCGCCTCGTTGAAAAGCTGACCCGCTTCCCTTCCGCGGAAAAGCTGAGTAAAGAGAAGGCCATCACTGAGCTGGAAACCTTTGCGAGGAATCTGCACAAGCTCCTCAACGAGAAGGTGGTACTGAGGGCGTTCTCTCAGGCGAGCTGTTATGCGGGAGAGGGCCGTCAATCTTCGGTCTCCGAGGTGCTATGGACCGTGACAGAAACTGCATTGGGCACGGAGCAGAAAGAGTATATGGAGAGGGCTGGCGGCGGTTCTGGGACATCGGAGGCCTGGCGTCTTCGATACAGCGACCCAGACGTCTTTCTGGGGGATCTGGCGGTGAGTACTCTTCCAGTGGCGGAACTTCAAACCCTTCGAGATGACCTCCAGATCGGTCAGAAGAAAGACGAGACCGCTGACGCCTACCATTCGCGATTGACCAATCGCCATAAGACCGTGAACTTTATGGCAAAGGTCGTCCAAGGATGCGTGCAAGTCTCTGAGTCTGAGTTCTCATATATATTCTGGAGGGGACTCACCTACACTGACAAGGTGGGTGAGGAGCTGCGAAGGATCAAGCTGGACCTCTCCGAGCCGCATGTGTGGGAGGAGAAGATGAAGGAGGAGGCGACGCCCCGTGATGTTACTCAGGCAATCTTAAAAGTGCTGGAGATTGCCAAAAACATCGAGTCGCGCAAGGAGAAGAAGGCGGCTCAGGCTCAATCCAACAGAAGTGTAGAACGAACTGGCCGCCCCTGGAATTCCCCTTCTACATCTCCATCACCCTCCAGGTCCTTCTTCCGAAGCCGCTCTCGGGAGCCCCATCGATTGATGGCAGCCACGCACGCTGAGCTCGCTGCAGCGCCGACCTCTGCTCGACCATCGCCCCCGGCCTCGACAACAACCCCGACCTATCCGAAGCGAGTGAGAAACTGCTACGCGTGTCAAAGTCCCGACCATCTGGTGCGGGACTGTACGGACGCGGTAAAGTTGGCTGCGTGGAAGGCAAACGCACCCCCTCGTTTAGCTCGAAACCGAGAACAAGTGGCGGCGTTGTTCTGGGCGTTGTCGCGCAATGAGGACACTGAGTGGGCACCTGTCGAGCTAAAGGCGGAGATCGAGAGCTTGGCAGAGATGGATGGAGAGGCCGTGGAATCCTTGGCGGCCTTGGTAGGGTGCTCCGAGCAGCTGGCGGTTATTGGTGCGGAGTTGCGCAACTCCTCGGAGATCACTATCTCCGAGGAGGAAGGGTGATGAATCACCCTTCTCGGTGGCGACAAGCTCGCCACTGACTTTCAGCAGTAGGCTGAGAGTTTCACCTGAAGAAGGTGATCCTATGCCTCGGCACTTTGCAGTGTTGGGCACATGGATGTACAACAATGTGTATGCGCCCCTCTTGACGGAACCGCAACTGCCACGCGGTTAAACGCTGTGACTAAGTAAGGGGAGGGCGACCTCGATGGAGGCTCTGATGCAGCGGATCCGGAAACAGCTGCGACAGAAAGTATCTGCTGCTGACATACAGAAGGACCTGGACAAGGACCTTATTAATGGACGGCGGCGACGCAATATTCCAATCAGGTTCCTAAACAGAAGGAGCAATCTGGATATGATGCGGACAATGGCAGCCCTACCTCTCGCACATCACGCTGCAGGGGGTGTGGTACCGGTATGTACCCGGAAATCAATGATCACATCACATGTTGATAATCTACTTCAGCGAGGTGTGGTGGATATTGGTGAGTTACATCGCAGCCGGAGTTTGACAGCTCTGGATTTGGCGATGCCTCTAGCTACCCTTTTAAGGTATGCTTGGGAAGAGTTGTCTATGGAAGAGCAACTACACGCTATGTCTCAGGAGACTTCCACTCCAAGAGGCAGCAGACAGTGGGAGTTGGAGGGTTGGAAGCGTGTGAGGAAAAGATATAAGCCCATCTCTGTGCGTGACGATTCTGGAACTCTACTGGTGCTAGAATCCTTGCAATCTCCTGTGGCACGCCCATCAGCGGCGATATCTGATACGGGCAGGATACCAGGATCTGGGGGGACATCCCTGGAATTCCTGATACGTGGTGTAGTTTATATCGAGTACACCGATTTCGAGAGATTCAGCAAGAAGCAGACCCAGCCACAGTTTATCAGGAGATGTTTGCGGAGGATATGCCTGAGGTACCGAGTAATTCAGGTGATACTCCATCTGAAGGCGATGATTCTGGAGGGCCGGTAGGTGCTACAACCCCTCCATTGTCGATACCAGAGGTTTCAGAATCTCCGACGCATGCATCAGCGGATGAACAGATGTCCACGCCCGATAACGACCTAAACTTCACGCAGCAAATGACGGCAGCGGGAGATCAAGACTCGAAACCAGTTGCGGACCACAACGATGCTGCAACTACTACTCATGTATCACCTTCAACCACCATGGACGCGCAACTGTCCGTGTTGGATAGTCACCCTCTGGATCATGATGACCTTGGAGGAAGTCACCCATTGGATGATAATGAGGAAGATGATGATGACCCACTTAAATGTGAGCGGGTGTGCAGCGATGGTAGTGTACGATGGGGACCCACTGAATACTTGGCTTCTGCACAAGATCCAGATGGACCCCTACTTCTGGTATTCTTCGCGTACTTGAAGGGACATCGTGTCAAGGTGCTGGTGGATTCTGGAGCTTCAGATATATTCGTATCTGAAGACTGCGCCAGACGCTGCAAGTTGACTACGCGAAGTGGACCCGCTATGTGTGTGACCCTGGCGGATGGCTCAGTCAAGACGACTGGTCATGTGGCTTATTCTAAGTTCACTGCCAGGACCACGACAGGGACCTATACTGAGCAATCTATGGCTATGCGGGTGCTACCCTTGGGCATCGCCGTGGACATGGTGTTGGGAGTGAAATGGCTACGCAGCTTATCTCCCATTACGCTGGACTATGATGGCAATGGTGCAGTGTCCTTTTCTAACAAAAGGAAAGGAGGCGGTGCAGAGAGGGTTACCATTTCCGGGTGTAATCCTGGTATCAGTGCTGCCCCTGGAGGAAGGAAAGGGAAGCGACGAGGAGATGTGGATTGTGCCGGGCTGATTGACGAGGTGTTCCTCACTTCGGTGCAGTTGAAGAAACATCTAGTGGCCGCGGAAACGCGGAGACTCGCGGGAGACGCTTCTTCAATGCCCGCATGGTTGATGATGGCTGCGAGGACCACAACCGGAGAGTCGGCTTTCAAGGTGGAAGCTGAGGATTTGGCCGTTGAGAAGGAGGACATCTCGAAGATTCCTACTGGCGCCAACGATGAACCGAAGAACCCTGTGTCGCAGCAGGACTCGCAAGATGCGGATGCCACTGCAGCGTGGAAGAAGAAGTTCAAGGACCTCTTCGACGAGTTTGAGCAGGAGCTGTGGGACTCTTTACCTTCTGGATTGGAAAACCTTCGGCACGCTGACGAAGATCAGGCGAAGATTAACCTCAAGCCGGACAGAGAAGGAGGACCTCCCTATAGAAGACCTTACAAGATGTCTGTGGAGGAGTTGCGTCAACTACGAGAACGCATTGAACAACTGGTGGAGAAAGGATATATACGACCCTCTTCGAGTCCGTATGCGGCTCCTTGTTTAATGGTACCCAAGCCAGGACAGCCCCATATCCTTAGGCTGGTGTGTGATTTCAGGCAACTGAATTCACAAACAATTCGAGACCGGTATCCTCTACCTGATATTCAAATGATGTTTGACGAGATGCAGGGAGCTACCCATTTCTCCACCTTCGACGCTGTAGACGGGTTCTGGCAAGTACCTATGGCACCCGAGGACGTGGAGAAGACAGCGTTTACTACTCAGATGGGAGCCTACGAGTGGTTGGTAATGCCTCAAGGCTTGCAGAACTCCCCGTCACAATATCAACGGCGAATGCAGCGAGCGTTGGGACATTTACCCTTCGTCAGAATTTTCATTGACGATGTGTGTGTTTACACCAGTGGGACCGTGGAGGAGCACTACTCTGCGGTACGCACATTTCTGTTAACATGCCGCGAGAAGGGTGTATACTTGAAGAAGTCTAAGGCACAAATGTTGAAGTCTTCTATCAAGTTCCTTGGTCACACTCTGTCGAAGGAAGGGTGCCAACCTCAACATGATAAGGTGGCGGCAGTGCGCGATTGGCCTGCGCTGGAGAATGTTACCCACGTGCGGCAGTTCTTGGGACTGGCGGGGTATTATAGGCGTTTCATCCACTGCTTCTCTGAGATAGCGCAGCCCTTGACCAAGCTGACCAAGACGGATGTACCCTGGACATGGGGACCGGAGCAGCAGTGGGCCTTTGAGGAGTTGAACGCTGCTCTGGTTAAGGCGCCCATTCTGGCATTGCCAAATATGAAGGCGGCAGCTGATGGATCTGCTCCTTTTCTGGTGCAGACGGACGCTAGCGGAGTGGCGCTAGGCGGGGTCCTTATGCAAGACTGTGGGAATGGCCTGAAGGTGATTGCATATGAGAGCCGACAATTTTCAGCGGCAGAGCAGAATTACCATACTGGAGAGCGAGAACTGGGTGCTCTACATCATTGCTGTACAGTGACGTGGAGACATTATTTGATATTCACTGAGTTCAAGCTTCAAGGTGATCACCGCCCATTAGAGTGGTTAATGGAGCCGGGGCGTGAGCTATCTAGGCGACAGGCGAGATGGTACATGGACTTGGTGGAGGTGGGTGTTCCCCGTATGGAATATGTGAAGGGGGCTCTGTTGCTGGTACCTGACGCCTTGTCTCGCCGACCTGACTATGTGGTCAAGTCGCCACGAGATGGGTTGAAGGAGGCGGGGGTATTGGACGACAAATCCGATTTACCCAAGACTTCGCTCGCTGCGATGGACACCTCCCACATCTTTGAAGAGGGGCCCTCGAAGAGCTATCCTGCATGGCATGCAGAGCAGCAGGCTTATCTTCACGCGGTGGACACTTTACAGATAGCGGAGAAAGCTATGGAGGCTACCCTGGCCTTTAAAAGTCGGGGGAAGTATCTGAGATCTAAGACGCTGGACAAGCGCATCACTTCTAAAGTGAAGGGGGTATCAGATAAAGTCGCGGAGGTGAGCAGTCGCACCGAGGACACTCAGACGACCCAGCAGAAGTCGGGTGGACTGGAACGCACATTGAGGAGGAGTCCCCGCTCCCAAGTGTTGCGAGTGAAGGAGGATGTAGAAACTCCTTTGCGGGATGCCGCCTCAGAACGAGGCGATGTGAACACCAAAGTGACCAAGCAGGGTGACCCGCAGGACAGGCGTTCTGTGCCTTCCGCCCTGAAAGGGGATGTGAAGGAAGACCAGTGCTCAGAAGTGCAGGAACAGTCTGCAAAAGCTCCACCGCCATCACAGAGGCAGCCAAAGAAGTCTGTACGGTTCCAGGCAGTTGGCTGGCACGGTATGCGTGTGCGGCAGGACGTGTTTGACCGTATCCAGGCTAAATATGGCAACTTCGACGTCGACGCCTGCTGCGATGAGCATGGCAACAATCGGCGTGTAAAGCGGTTCTGGCACAACTGCTTACAGGAAAAGTGGAGAGGGATGCATGTGTGGTGCGAACCCTCGTTCTCAGACAAACACTTGAAAGTGGAGGCCTTGCTGCGTAAATACGTACAGGAGTGGCGATGTGACCCCGAGAACACTTCCGCTGTGTTTCTACTGCCTGATATTCAGTCCAGAATGCCGCAGTGGAGATCCCTGTTCAGGCGAGCAGGAATGCGTATTGAGGAGGTGATTCCCACGCATGATGCGCAAGGTGAACCAATACAATTGATGGAGGGTTCCAATGGGAAATTAGTGGATTTACAGCAGCCTATGCTGGTAGTGTATGCGCCTCCATCGAAGCAGCGAGTACAAAGAGTACGTCAACCAAGAGGACGAGTACCCATAATACACGCAGGCAAAGCAGCCAAATTGCGTGACTCTCAGGAAGAAGCGTCTGATGCTGCTTTCTTGGAAGCCTTGAAGTCCGAATATACTAGAGATGGACCTCTCAATGAGCTACGCACTAAGGTAAAGTGTGCTCCTCACAGCCGCACCAAAGAGTTCTGTCTGGTGGGTGAAGTACTGTGGAGAACTGCATCGGGAAGATTTCAGTTGGTGCTGGGAGAGGACTCTCCGCTGAGAGAGATTATTATGCGCGAAGCGCATGAGTCAGCGACAGCTGGCCATACTGGCCGAGATAAAACGCTGGAGCGTGTTCTGCGAAGGTTTTGGTGGAGGAATGCACACCAAGATGTGGGAGAATGGGTTGCCTCCTGTTCAGTTTGTCAGGCGGTGAAGCCCAGATCATCTTTCCCAGATGGATTGCTGAACCCGCATTCTATTCCAACTCGGGTATGGCAGGATGTGGGAGTGGATTTCGTCACAGGCCTACCTTTAACTGAGCAAGGCAATGACGCATTTGTAGCATTTACATGCAAACTGTCTAAAATGGTACATGTGGTTCCTATGAATTTTGGGGACAGCTCTGCTGCTACAGTGGCACGTATCTACTTTGACACGGTGTGGAGACAACATGGAGCTCCGATGAAAATAGTCAGCGACCGTGATCCACGCTTTCAGGATAACTTCTGGAAGGAGTTGATGAGATTGATGGGTGTGAAAGTGGCGATGACTACGCCCTACAACCCTCGCTCTGATGGTCAAGCGGAGCACACTAACAGGGTGGTGGAGGACATGTTGAGATCGTTTGTGGAGGACAATCCAGAGTCCTGGGACTTATACGCTACGAACGTGGAGTTCGCAATCAACGATTCGCGTAATGATGTTACAGGCTTCACTCCATTTGAATTATGTTGTGGTGTGTCGCCCATGTCGCAGCTTGACATCTTCTTGGAGGCCGCTCAATTGCACAGCGGGCAACGAAAAGGAGGGGTGGGGACTGCACATGAATGGGCGTCGAGATTTTCGTCGCAGTTGCGGGACGCACGCAGCAAACTTGAGCTAGCACAACGCAGGCAACGAGACGCTTTTGATCAGCGACACACGCAGCGGGAGTATGCGGTAGGTGACTTGGTCTGGATTGAGGCTAAACATCTTACAGAGAAGTTGATGGACAGAGCCTTGTGCCGCAAGCCGAGCAAGCGGTGGCATGGTCCAGTTGCAGTTACGGAACGCTTTTACAGCGATCTGCAGGCGGAGATGCCTGAGGCAGACAGAGGGGCACCAGTGGCGTATAGACTGAAGTTGCCCCCACATTGGAGAGTGCATGACGTGTTCGCGCAGCACAGATTGAAACCCTACACAGGTGGAGAGGACACTTTCGCTCTGCGACAGCAGACAGTGACACCTGAAGCAGTGATGGTGGACGGACAGAAGGAGGCTCATGTAGAGAAAATCTTGAGCCGACGCGTACGCGTGAGCAGGGGCAAAGAAATAGAGGAATGGAAGGTGCGATGGACCGGGTTCTCTAAAGCCCATGACCAGTGGAGAACGCGTGATAAGTTAGAGCGCGGTGCCCCATTACAACAGTTGCGGGATTTTGAAGAGAGACGCCTAGCAATGGAACAGCAGGTCAGGGATTCAGCTGCGCGGAGAAGGGAACATCGACGGCACCAGAATGCTGCGTCAATAATGACAGCGGACAGTGGGACATTAGTGCAGCAATTATCAGCGCAGTTCTGGGGTATGTCTAATAGTTCTGCGAGTGCGTGTCTTCCATGGGAAGAACAACACTTTACCGATTCTGGAGAAGTGGCGTATGTGACTGAGTTATCGCCAGC
Organism: Cymbomonas tetramitiformis; assembly: GCA_001247695.2. Taxonomy (NCBI): domain Eukaryota; kingdom Viridiplantae; phylum Chlorophyta; class Pyramimonadophyceae; order Pyramimonadales; family Pyramimonadaceae; genus Cymbomonas; species Cymbomonas tetramitiformis. The sequence goes on along the minus strand of LGRX02035672.1, from coordinate 41,219 downwards.
TCCAGTAAAACCTATCAGAATACTGGTACTCTTCAGTGGCACTGGCTCAGTTCAAAGATCCTTCTCAGAATGCTTTCCTCAGGCACAGACAGTATCTTTAGATTCTGATAAGTTCTGGCGATCTACGCATGTTACCAGAATTGAAGATTGGGAATATTGGAGCTATTACCCTCCTGGATATTTTGATGTAATATGGGCGAGTCCACCGTGTACCCAATATAGTCAAGCGCGAACTACTGGAGGACCACCAGATTTAATATCTGCAGATGCTTGTGTAGAACGCACCCTTGACATCATCGAATATCTCAGACCGCGCTATTGGTTTCTTGAAAATCCAAAAGGGCGATATCCCAATGCTTTGCGATTCAGACCTGTAGTGGATCAATTACCTACCCCCTTGTTTTGCTCATATTGTATGTACGGGGAGAAGTATAAGAAACCTACTTGTATCTGGACTAATGCGCCGCCCAGCGTACCACTGCGGGAATGTACCTCGCAGACTCCGTGTCCATGTAAATGGGCAACTGGAGTGCACCCCCTTACTGCTCAACTAGGGCCTCATCCAGATCAGCAGGGGATGCAGAATTCTCGCGCAGTATATCCTATACTTGCTAAGTTACCGAGAACCTTATTTCAGCGGTTATTTCCCAGGAATACAGGTGATGAAGATGCTGGGGTGACATCAGGAGAAAGCCACCCCTAAGGGGGGGAGAGTTGTGCCAGGGGGCACGATAGACTGCCAATTACCCCCCCGGAAGGGGGATCCGATTCAGATTACCGGCATATTGGGAGAAATATTGATAGGGAATCTGAGATCGTGGATGAAGAATGCAAAATCAGTAAATGTTATCTCTCTGGCAGAATCGTGAACGATAGAAATATTATTAGGAACGATTATGACAGAATCAACGGTGTTGGTACAATACCGTGACAGATGACAATAGAGATGACATTTATGGCGGCGCAGGTTGGGGAAAAACAGGGATTCCTGTGACGAGAGAAACTAGCCGAACAGCCTGTGCTATATAGTGATGAAACACGATTCCTTTGGGAGCTTTGTTACAGAATAAAAATGTTTTCGTAACACGGGCCGTATTGCATAATCACCGGTTGTGATATATATCGATTCGTATCCGATTACTCTGAAACTTCGTATATGCATTTGTATGCCCGTGACACCAGAAGGCAATGGGCTGACCGAGCGAGTGGTACGCACTATGAAGTTTTGCTTCAAGAAGCTTGCCTTGGAGAAGGGTCTCGATTACAGTAATCGCTCACCTTTAAGGAAACTCGACGTTAAGGAAGCAGCCAGCGTTTGGGGGGGTACCCAAGTTGACGAAAATAGCTGGCTGGTCTTTTTTGCTAAGGAAATTCTCCACAATAAGGAAATTGGTTGCTGGCAGATCACCGAGAGTGGATTCTCTTAAATTCTATGAAAATAAGAAAATCCCGCTGAATTTTTTTTCGAATAAGCTGAAATTCAGCATATCAGCCGGGAAAACCTTGTGAGTCAAAAGTACGGCTCTCTGGGTCCATACTGTACAGTTGGTAACAGTGGTGGACTCTCTAAATTTTAAGAAAGCTGCTGGGCTGAGTTACGTGGACGTGGATGAGTTTAAGAAATTAGCTGGCTGGCTCGAAATCCGAAATTCCTTATTCTTAGCGATTCTCTTAGGACGCGACGCTGGCGGGGGGGGGGGTACCCAAGTCGACGGGAATGGCTGGCTGGCCCAAAATCTCCGGTTTTCTTAAAGGTGAGCGATTACTGTATGAGTGGGATGAGCAGCTCTGGCCGCTAGTGCTGAGCTATAATGCAGCACGCCAGGAGTCCACTGGGGTGGCGCCGTTCACCATGTTGTTTGCCCAAGAGGCAGTAGTGCCGCCCGATTTGAAGCAGGCACCCAGCATAGATTTCGGTGCTGAGGTCGAAGATGCCAGAGGAAGGATGCCAGAGTCAAGGACCTCCACCGAAGAGCACAGGTGGTGAGGCGACTGATGGTACACGCTGGTTGCAGCCTGGAGGTCGCACCGCATCGTGATACATTACATTATGAAGGGAGAAGGGGTGGGGGCTATGAGCCTAGTCCACACCAGTTTAAGTTGGGCGATTTCGTCTACATCAGGCAGAAGCCTCGCAGCGGCATGGAAGTCGCGACCAAATCCGCCATTCTGAAGCTGGTCAAGATACAACGAGATGGTGTGGTGGTGCTTGAGGACGCCACCAAGTTAAGAGAGAAGAGCACTGTGCAGAGCATCGCGCCATGTCACCTACAGGTGAAGGACCAGTATGACTGCAGTGCAGCCGTTCCCAACAAGCACCTAGCATGTGAAGCGTGCAGGAAGACTGATGGGGAAGCAGAGATGTTGTTGTGCGACGCATGCAACAGGGGGTACCACTTGTGGTGTCTGACCCCAGCACTGGACGGAGTACCAGAAGGCGAGTGGCTATGTCCCAGGTGCTCAGGCACGGGGATGCAAGCTGCCAACGCTGAGGTGCAGACCCAGAAAGACGAGAGCTCTGGTGTCCTAGAGGACAGACTGGGCATGAAGGAGCAGCAATTGAATGAGAAGCTGTCTGCGGAGATGCGCCTGTTGCCAGCAGACGTGGGTCCCCGTCGGGTGGTGAAGGGAGACAAATTTCAGCCATGGCATGCCATCTCATCAAGGGAGATGCTGTTGAAAGAGAAGGACATGTTCTTGGGCATGCCAGATCAGATTGATTGGGGAAGACAGGACAAGCTCTCTGAGGCCGTGCAGATCTTCATGCCAGGGCACTGGAATGAGGGGCATCGCACGGTGCTGAGCAAGAAATATCGGGAACAGAAGGCCATGGCAAGGCAGCTGAGGGATGCACCTCTTGTGCCTGCGTTGGCTGAAGAAGAAGTTGAAAGACGAGGGGAATTGAGACACATGACCAAGGCTCAGGTGAGAGAAGCTAGCGCACTGCAGTGGGGGCTTGAACTGGTCATCACAGTGCCCTCTGAGGTGAGGCGTTTGGCGACAGAGGTGGACTGGAAGTCCGTCGATGGCGTGTGGGACCCATGGGCAGGCACTGGGGTCATCAGTGAGGTAATGGTGGAGCAATGGCCGCAGTTGAGATTTATGAATAATGACTGGAACTCTCAGTTGGGTTGGTCTGAGGCGCATGACGCACTTCAGCCAGGTAACTACCGCATATGGAAGGAGAAGTATGGTGTTTGTGACGCAGTGGTGACTTCACCTTGGTTTGCAGCGCTGGATATCGCGTTTCCATTGGCAGTGATGGCCAGTCGTGTGGTGGCATGTGTCCACGTTCCATCTTACTACTTGACAGACATGACCGAGAGCAGGGCTGCGTACTTCAGACGATTGAGTCAGACGGGACGCTTGCATGTGATTGGGCATCTGGAACATGGACCTATTGGCCGCAGGTGTATGTGGGTCTTGGTGTTCAAGAATCCGCTGGTCAGAGCCAGGATGTTACAGGGTGGAGAAGGTGACGGCATTGGTATGTTTACTTTCAGTTTGGGCAAGTTCATGACAGATGGTGATACGACCCAGTATGTTGAACAAGCCCATATTTGAGTCTGTGCTACTGCACGCAGCAGCTACAGATGGGGGATGTTGGAAATCTGGGCTTGCATGTAAGAGCTCAGCGTTCGATCTCAGGATATCAGAATTTTAAAAATTTCGTAGCTCTACGATCTTGTGCTGTGTTGAGAATTGCTTGAACAGTTATCGGCACCAGTGAATGTTAATGACGAACTTATGACCAACCGCGAGTGTTGAGCTTGCTCGATTCCGAGAATGTTCGTACCATCATATGCACGCGTTTGCGACAGCTGTAACAAACGCCGGCTTCTCATGGTACCGCGCCGGGTTTGTTCAGCTGGTGACACGCATGACAGTGGTGACAGCATGACAGGCTTTGCGAAGATGACCATCTGAGAGATGCAGACTTGCCAGAAAAGATATGGTCACTATCGAATGACCAGGGAATGATAAGATGAAGATGGCAGTGACTCCTTTGCCGCTGACGTGTCAGTCAGAATGCGGTAAACGGTAACATTGTTAGAGCTGGCATGGAATAATGACTTTCCATTGGCCAGATGAAGATTTAAGGGCTAGAACCCGTTACAGTTTTGGGAAATGTGACAGAGCATTGAGATATAAGTAGACTCTGACCGGAGGTCAGGCTAGTGGACTCATTATTGTTTTGCTTCGCAAGTACTAGGTGGCTGTTCGCGTGCCAGTGCTAGAGTGCTAAGACAGTTCTGCTCACAGCTTTTGTACACAATAATTCGTATTTTGTGGTTATAATATCAATTTTGACGGATACATTTTACTGCTGTTTTCATACCTTTTCATGTTGGAAATCTGGGCTTGCATGTAAGAGCTCAGCGTTCGATCTCAGGATATCAGAATTTTAAAAATTTCGTAGCTCTACGATCTTGTGCTGTGTTGAGAATTGCTTGAACAGTTATCGGCACCAGTGAATGTTAATGACGAACTTATGACCAGCCGCGAGTGTTGAGCTTGCTCGATTCCGAGAATGTTCGTACCATCATATGCACGCGTTTGCGACAAGGTTATCATGCGGTCGAGCACTGATCCTGCATGTAAGCAAAAATTTAGTCATGCATACACATATCGATGCATGCACACTTAACGCCAGTCGCAGAAACATTATGCGCAAAGATATTCATAGCAGGCAGGGTCACAACAGTAGGGTCACAGCAGGAGGTGCACGGGAAGATGCAAACAAGAAATGAACTTGAAATTGCATCAGAACTCCCCTTTGGGTTAATTTCGAAGTTCGAAGCATCGATCTTAGACGATCCAGCTTTCTAGGCATTGATTGGCAGTATCTTTTTTACTATGACAGACGACTGAAAACTCGAACGATCTTGAAAATATATTTTTTGAGTTTCCGATTGGCTAGTATTTTATAATGTGACTCGTGATTGAAAAGACGATCGACTGCGTTGATGACAGACGATCATCGTAGAGATCCTCACCGTTCGCTTCGCCGTTCGCTGACGCGACGGTACAGATCACCGTGCGCTGACGCGCCGGTTACAAAACAGCCTGAGGTAGGATAGACTGTGATGTGATGACATGTCATGACATTGACATGACATGACAGCGACAGCGACAGCGACAGTCGACACTGATGACACACCGATGACGCTGCACTGTAAGCAATATTTGAGCAATATCGCGAGTTGTGATGACGTGGCAGAGTCGAGAAATATTGTTGCAAAGCATATTTCATGACGTGGCTCTCACATGATCCCTTCGATTAATCGAGGGCTGATGTGTCACAAATATATCATGAAGAGGAGCTAATTAGCCCCAATATCACCTGAGGTCGCTGACGCTCTCTCAGGTGATATTGGGGCTAATTAGCACCTCTTCATACTATATATAAATTGAAAATCACGCGTGCGCTTCATGCATGTGACGGATTTTGGTTCCCAAAAGATGCTCTTTTGTTTGTTTGTGGTGTGCACATGCTACTGCAGTGCAGTCAAAAGACTGCGGAGAATTGACCGTCGCTGCCATTTACAACATTCGATATCGCGAGAGCATTCGAAATCTTTGCGACTGCGGACTGTTTCACACGAAAAATGGATTTCGCGTTTTTTGCGAGACTGAAAGATTCCCTGGCGTCATTTTGGAATGGGAAAGACTATGGATATGGGCTCCGGAAGTCCGGGATGGTCATCAGGTCATCGCGTCATCGAGTCTGATGACAGAGCCGGCCAGCCGGCTCTAACGTTCCTTCCTTCGCGCGAACAACATCGGTTACGTTATGACACAAGTATCGCATGCGTTGACTTTCTGAGGAAGCAACTAATTGCTGCGCACCAACACCTACTGTAGAGCTCACAATTTCTCAACGTTCCTTCGCCTTGTGGGGCGGCCGGTGCTGTGACTGTTGTAAATATGCGCAGGGATTGTTTGAATGCTCGACTGTTTTTTATTTTTCAGTTTGTTTATGTTGATATTTAAGCTCACGATATTGGGTGTGCGCAGTGTGTGTCGCAGGTATTCCGATGGATGCCGAGGAGGGGCGCGTTCTTTTGAGATGTGGAAGTCTAGGGCAACCTAGCTTGGGATGAAACCCAACCACATCGGACTCGTGGTCACTTGTCCATTTATTCACCTTGAATAAGTACGCAGAGTTTGAGGAGCAACGACTTAGGATAAGGCATCGGCTGTTTTATTTTTATGGGTTTGTGGCTAATTCGCGACCTCTTGAGGTGTGGAAGTCGAGGTTGGTATATGCCAACCTTGCTTGGGCTCAAACCCAACCACATCGAACTCATATTGTTATCTTTATTGTAGCTTCAGTAGTTATGCAAATTTGCGTCTTATGATGTTAGGATTATAGTCTTAGGTTGAATTCGTTTTTGGGTTCATGGAAAGTTCATACACTCCAATCAACTTTGCTTACTTACATACCTTAAGCTTTACGCAATCGCGGCTTCGTCGTTGTGTGTATCAATGAAAGTATGTCCAAGCAATACAACTACCAAGTTTGAGGTGTAATGCGTGGATATAAGGCAATGGCTGACTTTATTTTTGGGTTCGAAGATGACTTCAAACCCAAAAAAGAAATCAGCCTATGACCCATCCAAACTTCAACAAAACACACGATGCACGGCAGTGAAGTTAAAAAAGTGTGAATGAGGTGAGTCCGATGTGGTTGAGGTTGAGCCCAAGCAAGGTTGGATACACCAACCTCGACTTCCACACCTCAAGAGGTCGCGAATTAGCCACAAACCCATAAAAATAAAACAGCCGATGCCTTATCCTAAGTCGTTGCTCCTCAAACTCTGCGTACTTATTCAAGGTGAATAAATGGACAAGTGACCACGAGTCCGATGTGGTTGGGTTTCATCCCAAGCTAGGTTGCCCTAGACTTCCACATCTCAAAAGAACGCGCCCCTCCTCGGCATCCATCGGAATACCTGCGACACACACTGCGCACACCCAATATCGTGAGCTTAAATATCAACATAAACAAACTGAAAAATAAAAAACAGTCGAGCATTCAAACAATCCCTGCGCATATTTACAACAGTCACAGCACCGGCCGCCCCACAAGGCGAAGGAACGCTGAGAAATTGTGAGCTCTACAGTAAGTGTTGGTGCGCAGCAATTAGTTGCTTCCTCAGAAAGTCAACGCATGCGATACTTGTGTCATAACGTAACCGATGTTGTTCGCGCGAAGGAAGGAACGTTAGAGCCGGCTGCGGCTGGCCGGCTCTGTCATCAGACTCGATGACGCGATGACCTGATGACCATCCCGGACTTCCGGAGCCCATAGTCTTTCCCTTTTGGAATTACGCCAGGACCCAAGAAGTGACTCGACACAAAATCCGACGTGGCACCGGGATTTGGTCCCGAATTATGAAAAGATGCCTTTTTGCGGAACCTCTCTACGTGCCGCGATAAATTCGGCCGCCATTCGTTTTTATTTTCCCGTAAAATCTGTCATCGGCGTCATTGTCAGTCAAACTGACTTACAAAGTGGGACTCATACTCCCACATTCCTCATTTTTACGGTTGACGGCTGCTAGACTGACAGAGAGACACTTTACGTCTGTATTCTTGGGGATCTCTTCTCGGATCTTTGACTCTCACTGACTGAGAGACACTTTACGTCTGTATTCTTGGGGATCTCTTCTCGGATCTTTGGCTCTCACTGACTGAGAGACACTTTACGTCTGCATTCTTGGGGCCTTCAAATTTAGGGTTTGCTTCACACAGCCACTGAGACACTTTACGTCTGTACTGAGACACTTTACGTCTATACTGAGACACTTTACGTCTGCAGAGCCAAATCTTTAGGGTTTGCCGTGTATCCACGATTCAAGCTTCAACCTTCATTATGAACTCCATTCCTACATTGTTTTTCAGACTTTTAGAAGAGGAATTGCCTCGTGACATCTTAGGAAGGGGCAAACATTTGGCCATTATGCACCATGTGAACTTGGTTGCATTGACCCTAAATGAGCCCCTAGGTGCCTTCGAGTGTGAAACCAAAGTCCGTAGCCAAAGTGAAACGGGCCCAATCTATGATTGCAAATTCAGAGTCACGAGTATTGGAACATCCTTCAACGAGTTTAGTTGCACTTGCGCCTTTGAAGGACCGTCCCCATGCAAGCATGCCGCCGCAAGTCTTCTTTGCATGACCACCGATGCCCCTATGTACACTTTCTCAAAGGCACCCTTAAGCACGACGAAACGCACCCTTAAGCTATTTTGGGTGACCGGATAGTGTAGTGTAGCCGGTTGTGTATAAATTTTTAGAGATCTGATTTCGTAGAAACCAATATTCTGATATATTACGTACTAAATAGGGAGGGTGGGGGGACGGAGCCCCCACACTGGGCGAAGTCTAATTTTTTTGTAGTAATAGGCGGATGTGGGGACACGCAGCCCCCCCCCACTGGGCGAAGTTTTAAAATATTCCGAAAAAATGGGGGGTTGTGGGGGGGCAAACCCCCCTATTGGGCGAAGTCTTGAAAATAGTTTGTAGTAAGGGGGGGGTGTGGGGGAGCCCCCCACTTGGCGATATCTTTATAAAAAAAAAACAGTCGAGGCCTCACGCCTTGTAGTAATGGGATAGTGTAGGGGGATAGAGCCCCCCCCGTTGACGAAGACATTAGAAAAGTCGTCTAAAATCTTGTAGTAATAACTGTAAACGAAATTATGGATTGCCTTGAAAGTGTTTCATACACGTTTTTCTTTTATAATTCAATACGTGCCATTGAGATTGATATTAAAATTTAGGCGAGAACAAGGTAATAAATTATATTATTATCGTTATTTGATTGGTCAGAACTTAAAATATTCGATGACGATGACGTTCAATTCGTTGCGATCGTTCGGTAATAGCTCGAAGGTCTCCGAGAGACGACGCGACGCCTCCCCCTTCTGTCCCCCCTCCGTTAATCGATCGGAGCGCGCGAGCGCGAGCGGAGCGGGGGCGAAGCCTCCGCGACGCGAAGCGGGAGCAGCGCGCGGTCGGTTGATGTTCGACTTGGACTTCGAACGCCAACGCCATCGCCATAAGGCGCATGCCATGCCATGCTATGCCATGCAATGCGAATGCCACAGAAGTCAGAACTCCTACTCGCAACCACAATCAATTTTGGAAATTGATTTTTCCCCACCTGTACGTTCACTTACCCCCTATAAATATTATTTCAGCTGATCGGCAATTAATATAATTATATAGTATATAATTAATTATATTACATTCTTCTATAATTCAGTATGGAGTGCGGATCCCCCCCTCCATATTTAAAGGCTCCGCTTAAAGACGGTGAGTCATCTACAAACCGAAAGAAAACCTAGCCGCTCTTAAGGAATTTTCTGTTTCTGGGCAAATCACGGAGATTGCAATATATTGTAGTGCTGCAAGGAAGATATTACTGGTTTAGATATATTTCAACTTAATCGTTGAAACATTCCAATTTGATATTATGCTTCGTCAAATCGTAGGGTCTGGTTTAGTCCGTAGGGTCTGGTTTAGTCTGTTTATACCTGTCGATATGTTAATAAATGACTTACTTTATGCCGATATGATTTTACACCTTAGTACCTGGTCCCACTTCTGAAACGAAGTTTCTCGTCCCACTTTGCTGGGACCCACTTCCCCGGCACCGCCACCTCGGACCCCTGAGGCTGCTAGATGCGTACTTTGACAGCGAGCTTACAGATTCGTCTTTGCGTAGCCCTTACAATCGGATTTGCAATACTTACACCAACAGCCGCAGGTAACTGTCACATTATTTATGCATTTCGACGTAGCTAAAATGGTACTCATACTATAACCTTCAAGTCATTGTAGCTACGACGGCGGCATAGCAGTTGCGGGGAAACGCCATCATTTTAATATTTGGTATTTCGCAGAACATCAACTAGTTAGTGAACGGCGGCAACACTTTGCAGCGTTGAACTTTCTGCGTCACTTAACATAGCGACGAGCATCTGTATCTATAGCGTTTCCCCAACCAGTGACACTGACAACTCTGGCGGAAAGCAAAGAATGAGTGACTCACGCAGGCATACAATCGACACAGTTGTGAGCGTTGCTTTTTCGGGCTACGGCAGCATTGCAGCCACAATTATTGCTGATACAATAGGCGAAGACGATCGTGTCCTGTAAGTGACTTCGAGGCTACTATGAGATGTGGGTGCCTTCTGGGGCGGGTGTGGGTGTACACGTGTGTATGAGCAGTATATGAGATAAAAGAATCAGACTCATGCAGCAGCTACAGTGGTTGTTCTAATGTGGCTTCACTGAGTGAATGTGAACAAGCGGCGTCGGCACTATCCCTCTCTGACACAAGCGCGGATACGAAAGATTCAACTATTTATGTGCTGGGATGTCTGTGGTATTCAAGTGAGTTATATTTCAACTCAGCGACCTCTACGACATGGTCCTGTAGGCCTTCTGAGAAATGCATTTGCAGCTGCGGCGGATCAGCAGGTGTTCCCCCGCGCAGCAGAGTCGCCCTGGAATGAGCCCCCGCTCGAGTGGTTGATGATGTTCACAGGTACCCGAATGCTGTTTGTTTCTGGTTTTAACGACAGTCCTTTTGAAACTTGGTTTCAGCGGGCATGGGTTGAAATACTACCGGGAATGCAATATAAGCTCTATATTGCCCAACAGCAGGTTCTTCTTTCAGAACTGTGGAGGTTGTGGGATATGTTTGTATCAGCGCACGTTATATGGGTTTGTGCAAAGATGAATCTATGAGTAATATATACACATATTCCTGGGGCGACCTTGATCACCTGGACTGGGCAACTGGCTGAGACTTAAGTTATAGCAGAAAGGGGGAAGTATTAGGCTCTGCAAACTGGGTTCTCACAACTACAGCCATGCACTCATATACGTAAGCATATTCTTTTTCTTACAGAAGTGGAATGATATCCTCTATCTGAGAGTTCCACTGCACGGATAATAAGACCGCAAAACGTAAGGATGTGTGAGGTTGGTGCTGTCAGTTATGGTATGCCTGATCGCGGCTTGTAATCTTTGGCTTCAGGCTAATTGTGTGCGGGGTATGCTGGTGGTGACGCGGGGTGCGGCAGCTCCTACTACAAGTCTGGCACCGACCTTGCCCTCGGCGGCGCCAACCTCCACACCAAGTGAGAGCTCACCTTCTTGCACTCCTCGGGAGTAAGAGCTTGTGGTACATAGCGAGCAGCGTATCAGTTTTTTGTTGTTATGCTTCTCCCACGACCACTGTGGATATACTTTGTTTTGCTTCCTGCCGGATATTTATAGCTTGAGAGATTCATACAATGAGAGTGGAGGCCGCTTCAAGCAGTTGAACATATATATATATATATGAAGTATACAACACACACACACACATATAAACGAAGTATACATACACTCTAAATTGGCTCGCTGCAGTCAAGCCATGCTTGGAGATCTGTCAGTAGAAGGGTGAGAAGGAAGGAGTTAGTCTTTTCTCTGATAGTGTGCTGCGGGTCTATAATTATATGGATTAAGAAGGGACTCTATCATGTTTCGTATTCCCTGAGAGTCGTCGGAGCACTGACATATCCGGAGGGTCCCATCCCTGAGGCCCCCATACACTGGATAGATATCAGATAGTTATCTATTATAGGTATGTATCTGCGTATAGATATGACACAGGAAAGCATGACCTGACGAGTTCTTGATATGAGACTGCTTGAATCAAGAATGCAGGACTGCTTGAAAGAACAACTAACGAATGCAATTATCTGACGTGCTAAAACCATCAGCAGCTTTTCGGAGGGTGCAAGCATGGAGCTGGAAGCTTTTAAAGGGGACGGTTGTGTTACCCGTACTCTGCCTGCACGGTCCCTAGCTTTACGTGGTAGGCCGAGCGCAGATCACTGATCACTGCTAGGTGAAAAACACGGCGCCCTGTAACGAAACATGGTGGATAGTATAGCTCCTATGAGATGTGGGCGCCGTCTGGGGTGCGTGTGGGGTGTGTGTGTGCTTATCCTTGGACCAATTCCATTGGCATCACATAACCACAAAGGATCGGCTGCACTATGTACTCTCACCAGGGATCAAAAGGATTCAGCACACACTTCGGGACACTTATCTCGATTCTTTGGAGCTCACTAGTGAAGCTGTGTGTGTGCTTATCCTTGTACCGACTTCTTTGGCATCCCGTAGCCGCAGAAGACCAGCTGCACTATGTACCCACGCCGGGGATCAAAGGAAGCTGTGTGTGTGTGTGTGTGTGTGTGATCATCATCTGGGATGATGATGGGCTGGCTTTTGTTGGCCGATCTCATGCCGTTCAGTGTGTGATCATCTTTCGGGGGACTGGTGATCGACACCCACTTTATGGGGTACTGGCATCTCGTTGTGAACGGGGACGGCCACTGGAATGATTTGGATGATGGGATGTGGCTGTCCCTGTGGTACCCTTCTGACGGGTACTGCCTCTTTGAGTGCGTCGGGGATTCGTCTACGGCTCGCTTTTTGGGAGTGTCTTGGATTCGTCTGACGCTAGCTCCCTCTCCGTGTACAGTGCTCATGGTTATTACACATGCCGGGGGACTTGTGTTCTTTGACCTTGATATGAAGTACTGGCGGATCGCTGTGAACGGGGACGACCGCCGGGTGGAAGTGGGTTTTGGAGGTGGTGCCACTCTGGCGGGCACTGCCTCTTGGAGAGCTCGGTAGATTCGTCTGTCGTGCTGCGAGGAGAGGCAGAAGGTGGTGAAGTACACCTTCTGTGTTTTCCCTTGAATTTTGTGGGGAGCACTTAGTTGCCCGCATGTTTTCTTTTTTTGACATGGGGTGTCCATGCTGTGTGGTGTGACTGCATTCATGACATAACCATGGACCAACAGGTCCCATCCATCGACCGGGAGCCACTGGGGGGCATGCCAGCAGGGTCCGCTTACTCCGTAACCCAGAGACCAACAATTGTTTGGCGACGATCGGTCACATCGTATCATCTTTCCTTGCTGCTTTGCATTTGGGTTGGGAATATGTATGTGTTTGTGGTATCTTGTCACGGCCCCGCCCTGCTCTTGATTTGCTTCTCACATCCACTGGGATGATCGTGGGCTGGCTTTTGCTTGCCGATCTCATGCCGTTCAGTGTGTGATCATCTTTCCATGCTTCTTTGCATCTGGGTTGGGAATATGTATGAGTTTGTGGTATCTTGTCATGGCCCCGCCCTGCTCCTGATTTGCTTCTCACATGCACTGGGATGATGGTGGGCTAGCTTTTGTTGGTCGATCTCATGCCGTTCAGTGTGTGCTTATCCCTGGGGCATGTCAGCAGGGTCCGTTTACTCCGTAACCCTGGGACCAACTATTGTTGGGCGATGATCGGTCACATCGTATCATCTTTCCATGCTGCTTTGCATCTGGGTTGGGAATATGTATGAGTTTGTGGTACCTTGTCACGGCCTCGTCCTGCTCTTGATTTGCTTCTCACATCCGGTGGGATGATGGTGGGCTGGCTTTTGTTGGCCGATCTCATGCCGTTCAGTATGTGTGCTTTTCATTGGACCGACTCCTTTGGCACCCTGTAGCCACAGAAGACCGGCTGCACTATGTACCCACGCCGGGGTGTGTGCTTTTCCTTGGACCGACTTCTTTGGCACCCCGTAGCCACAGAAGAGTGGCTGCACTATGTGCCCACGCCGGGGTGTGTGCTTATCCTTGGACCGACTCCTCTGGCACCCTGTAGCCACAGAAGAGTGGCTGCACTATGTACCCACGCCGGGGTGTATGCTTATCCTTGGACCGACTTTGTGTATGCTTATCCTTGGACCGACTCCTTTGGCACCCCGTAGCCACAGAAGCCCGGCTGCACTATGTACCCACGCCGGAGATCAAAGGATTCAGCACACACTTCGGGACACTTATCCGGATTCTCTGGAGCTTTCTACTGAAGAACACCGGGGTGTGTGTTTGTGTGTGTTTGCGCAGCATATGAGGTGAAAAATTCAGGGGGCTCATGCAGCAGCTACAGTGGTTGTTCTGATGTGGCTTCACTGAGTGAATGTGAACAAGCGGCGTCGGCACTGTCCTTCTCTGACACAAGCGCGGAAGCGATAGATTCATCTACTTATGCGCTGGGATGTGTGTGGTATGCAAGTGACTTATATTTCAACTCAGCGACCTCTACGACATATTCCTGTTATGGTTCTGAGAAATGCATTTGCAGCTGCGGTAAAGTTCCCCCGCGCAGCAGAGTCGCCCTGGAATGAGCCCCCGCTCGAGTGGTCGATGGTGTTCACTGTAGGTGCACTCATGCTTGGAGGGTACCGGATGCCTTTGTTTTGATGAGGAGATAGATTACACATAATGGCTTGTATCCATCGGTGAAGCAAGCTGGGAGTGTGACGGAGCCTGCATGCGAGCTCTACAAGCAGTGGTAGCTAGTGTATGCTTTAAGATCACTGCTGCTTGTTTTTCAGGAGATCTTTGGTGGGGAGGGAGCTGTGCGGGTGACGGAGCCTGCACGAGAACTGTGCACGCAGTGGTGGTGTGTGGAGTGAGAGCGGGGTCACTGCTGCTTGGTCTTCACAGGTGGTCTTTGGTGGGGAGGGAGCTGTGCGGGTGACGGAGCCTGCACGAGAACTGTGCACGCAGTGGTGGTGTGTGGAGTGAGAGCGGGGTCACTGCTGCTTGGTCTTCACGGGTGGTCTTTGGTGGGGGAGCTGTGCGGGTGACGGAGCCTGCACGAGAACTGTGCACGCATTGGTGGTGTGTGGAGTGAGAGCGGGGTCACTGCTGCTTGGTCTTCACAGGTGGTCTTTGGTGGGAGGGAGCTGTGCGGGTGACGGGGCCTGCACGAGAACTGTGCACGCAGTGGTGGTGTGTGGAGTGAGAGCGGAGTCACTGCTGTGCATTTGAAGGAGATTGAGCCCCCGCCCACAATCAGGGTACTTCGTGTAGAGCGGGTCGCAATGCAAGTCATTATTTCCTAAGCAAGCTGAGCTCCAAGACCGAGGAGTTTGGATGGCGCTGGTTAGAAGCTAGGCTGCTAAGGCAGGCACTGCGATATATTTCATTTAAATGATTTTGAAAAGTGTTTAAAATACATAAAGTGCTTCTTGAACGCTTTCTGAAATCAAATTCGATGAATGTCCAGACTGTGTGTGCCAGTCACCAAAAGGAAACAGAGTCCCTGGGCCGGGAGTGGTGGGAAGAGCAAAAGGAACAGAGCTGAACAGGCGTGTCGCTTCGTGGCTACTTGTACATCCTGTTTGTGTCACGGAGCTACATGTGTCATTCGGCTCTACTGCAGCAGGAGTCACGGATTATGAAAGTCTGAAACCACAAAAATTCCGTTGCACTCCAATTTGTACAGATTGAGCCCCCGCCCACAATCAGGGTACTTCGTGTAGCGCGGGTCGCAATGCAAGTCATTATTTCCTAAGCGTGCTGAGCTCCAAGACCGAGGAGTTTGGATGGCGCTGGTTAGAAGCTAGGCCGCTAGATGATTTCTTTGTTGAGGTGCCTTGACATGATCATAGATACTGCGAGTCACACAAACTTTAGACATCTTTTGCAAGCTCCGTCAACGTCACCCGACAACTTTATGTAGTGAAGTGGTTTGAAGAACTGCGCTTGTTTATCGGCGGTTTTCTGCGCGTGGATTGTTGGATGCACATGACCGGGCCCCTCTGGATTTTCTTTGCTCGCAGCCTCCGTGTCTCCTACTGCACCCCCTATCAACGCTCTCACCGCGCCCCCCTCCAGCGTGTCTCCTACTGCACCCCTATCATCGCTCCCACCGCGCCCCCTCCAGCGTGTCCCCCTACTGCACCCCTACAATCGCTCCCCGCCCCCCTCAGCGTGTCCCCTACTGCACCTCCCACCCAACCTCCCACTCCCCTCCCTCGCTCTCTCCCACATCCTCGAATCCCACGGTGTCTCCTACTACCTCGCCCTCCACAACTTCACCCGCCACTGGCTCCCCCATCACCTCCTCTCCCACAGCACCCCCCACCAGCTCACCCTCCACAGCTTCCCCCAGCACGTCTCCCACAACTATTTCACCCACAGTGTCCCCTGTAACGGCAAGTCCTACAACTCAGATCCCAACAACCGTCCACCCAACAACTGCCTCCCCAACCACGTCTCCCTCCTCCCCTCCCACAGCCTCTCCCACATCCTCGAATCCCACGGTGTCTCCTACTACCTCGCCCTCCACAACTTCACCCGCCACTGGCTCCCCCATCACCTCCTCTCCCACAGCACCCCCCACCAGCTCACCCTCCACAGCTTCCCCCAGCACGTCTCCCACAACTATTTCACCCACAGTGTCCCCTGTAACGGCAAGTCCTACAACCCAGATCCCAACAACCGTCCACCCAACAACTGCCTCCCCAACCACGTCTCCAACCATTAGCCCTACCAGAGCGCCTCCTCCCCCTCCAAGCCCCCCTCCTCCTCCTAGCCCGCCACCTCCGGTCATCACTCTCAGCGGTGAGAGAACAGGTGTTATGATGATATACTGGACAGGGGCCACCACCACCACCTGCCTGACGGTGGCTGGTTTAAGCTCCAGCATAGCGTTTCTGAACTTGAGCTCTGCCAGCGTGCCGACTGGAACTGCTCCTCTGTCTTGGAGCTACGCAGCCGCGACCATGTCATGTGGCGGTAGCACCTGCAGTATAACCCTGTGTGGCTTTTCTGTGGGAACCACACAGCTCGTTGGTATAGTGGAGTTTACGACCACAAGCGGTATTCCCACCTCCCACATCAATGGAACCAGCATTCTAGTTGAGCAACCACCTCCGCCCCCCAGCCCACCCCCCTCACCTCCACCTCCGAGCCCACCGCCGCCCCCTCCACCGGCTACAGGCGCTCCAACATCTAGCCCCACAACCTCGCCAAGCACGATCTTGCCTACCCACTCTCCTACCTTCACTCCTACCATCTCACCGTCCTCGTCCCCAACCTCATCCTCCCCAACCACCTCACCGTCTGTGCCCCCAACCTCATCGTTCCCAACCGCCTCACCATCCTCGTCCCCAACCTCGTCCTCACCCATCGCCCGCCCACCGCCTCGCCGTCTGTGCCCCCAACCTCATCGTTCCCCAACCGCCTCACCATCCTCGTCCCCAACCTCGCCCTCACCCACCACCTCCCCAACCACCTCGCCGTCTGTGCCCCCAACCTCATCGTTCCCAACCGCCTCACCATCCTCGCCTCCAACCTCGTCCTCCCCAACCACCTCGCCGTCTGCGCCCCCAACCTCATCCTCGCCAACCGCCTCACCATCCGAATCTCCAACCACCTTGCCAACCTCCTCGCCATCCACATCCAACACCGCCACTGCTGACACTACAACCAGCCCGACCGGATTCCCCACTTCTTCCCCCAGCAGCGCATCTGTTGCCGTTACCCAAACCTTTACCATAACCTTCGCCAGCCTTTCATACAGTGATCTTGTCGCCAATGCTACCTTCTTCACCCAATTCTCATCCAGCTACAAGTCCGCCATTGCTGCGAGTGCCGGGGTACCCACAACCCAGGTGCGTGTCCGTCCCAGACTGGTAGCAGCCAGCGGCAGATGCAGCCTTCGGGCCCCTGGCGCAACGCCCGATGCGCGCAGAGAATGCTGGCCGTTGATCGGTGCTCGCAACCTTGCCTTTTGTGTGCTCTCCATCCTTTCTGTACTGCATCAGGCCATCTGGGCACGCTGCAGGCCCCTGGCGGGGACAACGTGCCACTGCCTATCAACGCGTCATCAGAGTTGCACATATCGCTACCCTCCTACTCATCCGCATGGGGAGACCTGTTTCCAATGTGCTATGTCCACTCCATGACTGTTGATCATGTGCTGTGTCCACGCACTCCATCACCGTTAGATGTGTGCCGTGACCAACCCACCACCGTTAGATGTCTGCTACATTACACCTTGCTTACAGAGCCTTTGGGCCCCTTTAGCCGAGGTCATCGGGACTGTCTTCATTTGGAACATTCCATCCGTTACAGACGTCTTGATTTGTGTCAGCTCGAGATTGAAAGCTTCTCGGGCTTGCGGCGCATTCAGGTTGGCATATCCAGCATCTATGCTGGCAGCGTGGTGGTGGACTCTTCCGTGGATTACACTGATGCTGACATCACAGCAGGGGCGACACCAGACGCCTTAGCTTCCACTCTTACAGACACTTCTTCGTTGGAGGGTGTATTCTCTGCCTCTGATCTGCTCGCTGCATATGCTTCCTCTGCCTCCGCCAGCGCTATTTCGAATGTCACAGTCACCACCAGCACACCCACAACTGCGTCACCAGCAGTGGCTGTTGACAGCGCTACAGGTGCCGCCCCTTCAGTGGATGAGGGAGCGGTGCCGGAAAATGAACCTCCCAGCAGCACCACTGATACCACCATCGCTCCTGCCCCGTCAGTGGATGAGGAGCGGTGCCGGAAAATAACCCGCAGCAACACCACTGATACCACCATCGCTCCTGCCCCTCAGTGGATGAGGGAGCGGTGCCGGAAAATGAACCTCCCAGCAGCACCACTGATACCACCATCGCTCCTGCCCCGTCAGTGGATGAGGGGGCGGTGCCGGAAGAAGAGGCTGCAAGCAGCGCTGGTGGTACCCCTGCTGTCGTTGATGAAACCCAGCCCATCGAGGCGGATGCTCCTGTGGGCGATCCTTGCACCACCTTATCGCCGTGTGATGTGCTTGTGACGTGCACCCCGAGCAGCGCCGCGGGAGGGTACAAGTGCGGGGCGTGCCCAGCAGGCTATACAGGTGACGGTATGACATGCACCGACATCGATGAGTGCGCTGCAGCGGACAACGGCGGGTGCGCGGTGCAGGCGGAATGCACCAACAACGCAGGGGGGCGCACCTGCGGAGGCTGCCCCGAGGGGATGCTGGGATCTGGGGACTCACGATGCCTCCCAAGCTCCGACAGCTGTGCAGAGAACAACGGTGGATGCGACACCCTCACGATGTGTAATGACGGTGGCGGTGCTGTGAGCTGTGGGGAGTGCCCTGCCGGGTATGTCGGGAATGGAGCTACCGGCTGCATCGATGAGGACGCCTGTGCGGCGGCAGGGGCAGAGGCGTGCTATGGCGCCTGCGTGGATGTTCAGGTGGGGCGCCAATTAATTATCAGTCTAAGCGATTCTCTGCCCACCGTATCTCTGGTACTCCGCTTTCTTTGAATTCCCGAATGCTCTATCGGTTGTTTCACGAACCGGCATTGTCATCTCCTCGCACCTGTGTTCACGAGACCAGCCATCAGTCACACCAGCTTCACGCACTCTCCTCCTCCTCCTCCACCTCCTCCTCCTCCTAGGGAGCTTCCTGGCTCTCTCCTCCTCCTCCTAGGGAGCTTCTGCCTCTCTCCTCCTCCTCCTAGGGGAGCTTCCTGGCTCTCTCCTCCTCCTCCTAGGGAGCTTCCTGCTCTCTCCTCCTCCTCCTAGGGGAGCTTCCTGGCTCTCTCCTCCTCCTCCTAGGGGAGGTTCCTGGCTTCCAGCGTTGCCCTTGCGCTGCGCTCCTCTAGGGTCCAGAGCGCTTCCCATGCTCCGCATGTTCTGCGGCGGCCTGCGGACGTGTTTCTGTTACATAGTGGTTCTCATCTTTAACCCTCTATCATCCCCCACTATTGCCTAGCTGATAAATCTCAATCATCTCCTACCGCGTGCTTGTTGGAACCTCCATCACTTCCCCTCGTGCTGTGTTCACCCTCGGAGCTGCTCCTCAGGCAGTCCTCCATAACCCATTCTGATGACAGAATCTCCCATTTCCTGAAAAATCGCGCTTTCATGAATATCCACTTTTAAGAACTTTGATTTTAACTTTTGAAGATGGATATGGAAACGGCTCGTTACGGCGGATCCTATAACGCCATTCACAGTTCACTTTATTGAATATTCATAACGATAATTTCGATTACACGATTGAAGGAAGCACCTACGGTCATGATCTGTTTGCAAAGTATGACAACCCTCATCCCGACCCTAACATATCTATAATGTGCCCAAGAAGTACTTAACTGAGGTTTAGGGTGAGGACTACACTAAATTCATGTTAGGGTCGATACAAATCTGGCATATGTTTAGTACGTGAATATACTGCTCGTGTTTGTAAACCTTTTGCACAATATTGCATTTCGCCTTCACCTAAGCGTATGGCTGTGTGCGGCTCGGGCAGTCGTTTTCAGTGCTCTTTTTTAACACCTGATTTGGCAACTGGACACCATCACAATTTGAAGTTTAGTGGTTGTTATGCTAGCGTAACGAATACCAGAATAGGGAGTCATAGACATAATACGTAACGCAGGTGGCAGGAATCACTAAGGTAGATGCTCGGAAGTGTGTCAGCACAAATAAATCACCCGCAGGATTTGCATGGTGAGAGCCTTGATGGAGATCCCAGTCGAGCTGTTGTGTTGCGCGCCCTCCCACACATCCTGTAGGCGGCCAAGTGTGTCCGCAGTTGGCAATGGTTTCGCTTATGCTTTGAAAAACCGTCCTCTGCTTCACCTTTCCATGTCAGTGTACTCACTATTTGTGGACGGATCATCCAACCATGCAGCCAGTCCACGGTGGTGAATGCATCCGTGCTGTGCGCAGGCGCCCGGCACCGGCTATGTGTGCGCTCCGTGCCCGGCCGACATGGTGGGCGACGGCACATCCTGCATCGCCAACCTGTGCTTTGACGGGAATGGCGGCTGCGACGCCATGGTGACATGCGCGATGGACTTGAGCACCCGCATCCAAACCTGCGGGGAGTGCCCTTGCGGGTATGCCCCCGAGCAGGACCCCTCGCTCTCCTCAGGCTGGCGGTGCGCTGAGGTGGACGGATGTGTGGCGGAGCCCTGCTGGAGTGAGGGCGGCTTCTCGCAGCCGTGCACCGACATACGCGCGGTGGATGGAGGCTGTGCTCCCGGCGCTGCGCGCGTCTGCGGGGCTTGCCCTGCGGGCTTCGAGGCGGCGGAGGGGGGCGCCGGGTGCCGGGATGTCGACGAGTGCGTCCAAGAGAATGGCAACTGCTGGGTTCTGGCGGGCAACCCGGCGGCAGTGCGAACAGAGTGCATCAACAAGCCCGGCGGCCGAGAGTGCGGCGCCTGCCCCGAGGTGATCCGTCCCCCCCCTGCTCCTGCGCGTGCGGACGCCCATCCAAGTATCCCCTCCCTGTATGTGCACCCTCCCGCAGCAGCTGTAGGCTGCCACCTGACACCGCGCCGCAAGGTGGAAGTAGCAGCAGAATGCCTGATGGCATGTGTACATAGCATGTTGAAGATATTGACGGCTAGCCGAGAGGTGCCGACCAACCTTCAGACATGTGAGTGACTGCGAGCTAGGCACTGCCAGTCTCATAGGCAATGGGGCGGTCGGGAGGTGCTGGATGTATACTGATTGTGGCGTATCCAACAGGGGTATATCGGCACCGGGGAGGCGGGGTGCCGCGAGCGCGTGCTATGTGATAACAACCACGGGAACTGCGATCCGCTCAGCACGTGCGCCGACAATCCCACCACCGGGTATGCGGACTGTGGGCCGTGCCCGCCGGGATATAGCGGCACGGGCGACACGGCGTGCGTGGACGCGGACGGGTGCGCTCTGGAGCCGTGCTTCCCAGGCGTGGAGTGCGCCGACGTGGCCGCCCCCGGGGAGGGGCGCACCTGCGGGAGCTGCCCGGAGGGGTTCCGCGGCGACGGCGCCAGCTGCGAGATGTGCGAGCTCATGCTGAGCTTCGACGCTCGGATGTCAACCGTGGTGGAGGGCGCCATGAAACGTTCGGCAATCAATCAGCTCGCAGGCAGCTTCGGAGGTTTAAGCGAGGCGGACTGTGTGCTGACCCAGGTATGACCGGGCTCTGTGGGTGGGCGCGTGCGAGCGCTGCCACCCTCCCTCGAAGCAGCCAAGACTGCCGGCTTGTATGCGGTACTACCATACATGTTAAATTGTGCCGCCAGCCGCGTCCTACGCGTGACATGATATTCCCGACTGTCCTGAGCTATGGGGCGATGGTTCCCCTCTGAGCACACAATCATACTGTATGTGTAGCTTGGCACCCCCCTCCCGTGCAAGAGGTGATCCCGATCCCGATGACGTCAGCCACCCGAGGGCGCCATGCCAGGAGCTCTTGCGCAGCCGCGACCCTCTCGAGCAGCCTCGGTGTGTGTAACTGACAGGGGGCACTGGGCACTTGTCCTGTGGGATGGACAGGGAGTGCAGTACATGTGGCATGGTGTATCATCTGCTGGCACGACCGTGGCCCTGGACTCCACCACGAACATGCGAGAAACCCTGACCCTCTATCTGCCGCGGAGCACGCTGCCTGCGAACATGGCCTACACAATGCGGCTCACCGCCTCCCTCCAGGGCAATGCCCAGGTGGCAGCGACCGTGGACGCCGCCTTCCAGGTGGACTTCCAGCCCCTGGCGGCGCGCATTCAGGGAGGACTCGTGCACACGGGCGAGGGCCTCCCCGTGGAGCTGGACGCAAGCCACAGCTATGACCCAGACGATGATCCGGGAGAGATGACATACTCTTGGACGTGCACGCGCCAAGTTGCCGCGGAGGAGGAGCCCTACTGCCGTGACGTGGATGGCACGCTGCTGCCAGTGACGATGACGACGGCGGCGCTCACCCTGACGCTGAAAGGATCCCAGGAGGGCAGCGTGTACATCCTGGCATGCAAGGTCCGTCTCCGAGCCCTGATCGCAGGAGCGTGGCTGCTTCCTTCAGCAGTGCATCAGAGGCCCCCCCACGATGCGCGTAGGAGCCTGTGTCGCCCTTAACACCCCAAAGAACCCCCTTGCAGAGAGGGGTGCGGGTCCCTTCTTGAAGGCGCGCCTCCTGGAGCGCGCAGACCACCGCCTCGGGCGTTGTGCAGCCACAGAGCCCCCTGCTCCGAGCACAGGCTCGCTCCTGATTGGTAGAATCCAGGCACCATGCTGAGCTTACAGGACATAATTAGAACGAATTAGGGTCTCGAAGGCCTCTGGGGTGCTGCACCCCACGGCGGGTAAGTGATGGATGGGATGACGGCGGGTGAGTGACGGATGGGATGACGGCGGATGAGTGACGGATGGGATGACGGCGGGTAAGTGACGGATGGGACGACGGGGGGTTGGTCTGCGAAGGTGAAGAAGGCGGACCGGGAGGCTCGTGCGAGCACCACCGTGACAATCGTCCGGGGCGCCCCCCCGGTGCCGGCCATCTCACCGCTTCCCGGCAAGCAGCACACGGCGGACCTTAAGCTGACGATCGCCTCCAGCACCGAGTCACTCAGACCGGAGACGCTGGTGCTCGCCTGGTCCGTGGAGCCCGCAGACGACGCCACGCCCGCCCTTGACCTGACCCGCGCGGCATCCACCGCCCTTGACCTCCCGACTCTGGTGGTGCGGCCGGGCTCTCTCAGCGCAGGCGGCGCGTACCTCTTCACGCTCCACGCCACGGATGCAAACGGGCCCTCCCAGGCTGGGCTGGTGGTGCGGGTGAACTCCCCCCCGCACTCGGGCACGCTGCTGCCCCCCGCGCCCTCCGATGGCATCATGTCGCAGACGCTCTTCCGCATCGAGGCGAGCGGGTGGGAGGACGACGTGGAGGACAAGCCGCTGTGGTACCAGCTGCGGTACGAGGTGGCTGGGAACCCGTCAGGCGCCCGGGTGCTGCTGACCGGGTGGCAGCCATCACCGCTGTTCACTACCAAGGAGCTTCCCTCCGGCCTCGAGGCGAACGGGTACGAGCTGACGCTGTACCTGTATGTGAAAGATGCCCTCGGGGCGATGTCACAGGCGGCGGCGACGGTCATCGTGCGGCCGATTCCCTTCACCTCCGAGGAGGCGCAAGCGGAGTTTGTTAATGGCGCAATCGACGGCGCAGTGCAGGGCGCGACCAATGGCCAGGACACCTCAAGTGCTATATATAGCATACTGTCTGCTGGCGGGCTGACTGAGGACGCCTCCCATCGCCGCCGTTCCCTCCTTGGGCTGACTGACGCGGACGAGGACTCTCAGGGCACCGTCGCGAACAACGATACGGCCCGGCAGGCGCAGCGGGAGGCGCTGATGGGGCTGGTGTCCATGGCGTGGACGGCGCTGCCGCCTACGACGGACACGGTGACGCGGGTCGCTCAGAGTGCCGCGGCGGTGGCAGGCGACCCCGCAGAGCTCACGCCGGCCGCGCGGGGCTCGCTCCTGTCGACTGCCGAATCAATGGTGGCGGTGACGCGTACCGGTGACCCGGACGCCGCCCTGGATGGCTCCGGAGCGACCGAGCTGGTAAAAGGCCTCAGCAGCGTGACTGCCGGGGCGGTGGGTGGCGGCAACCAGAGCGCGGAGGTGTCAGCCGCGGTGGCCGTGGTGCGCAGCATCGGGCAGTCCATGGTCGGCACCATGACCTCCGGCGAGGAGCCCTTCTCCGTGGCGACGGAGGTGCTCTCTGCGGTGGCGCAGCGCGATGACCTCAGCTCGAGCGGCTCGCGCGCCTTCCGCGAGCCAGTGCTTTCCCCGAGCGGTGCCGCAGTGGCTCTCCCCGCATCCCTCGGAGCCGCCCTCGGAGAGAACGGCAGCACGGCCGCGCTTGTTGACATCATGGTCGTCAGCTGTGCGGTGGATGCCCATGCTGACCACGGGCGCGAGGAGGGGAGCATACTCTCGGCGTCCAACATGACCTCGATCACCCTCTACAGCCCTGAGGAGGGCGGCGAGCTCGGTGTGCAAGGCCTCCAGGAAGCGATGACATTCAGCCTCCCCATCCAGCTGCCTGCCAACCACACAGATGCCGGAGGCGCCGAAGGCACAAGCCCTGCGGCAGCCTCCGCGGCCCGGGCGCCATTCCTCGGAGCGCGGTGCGTGTACTGGGACGAGGCGGAGGGCGCGTACAGCTCGGCCGGGTGTACGACGTTGCCCAACCCGGCCCCCCCCGGGAGCTCGGTGTTCTGGCGGACGCGGAATGTCTCGGGGCTGGCGGCGCTGGAAGCCGCCTGGGCCGTGGAGGACCTCCCCGGTGAAGATGGCAGCAGCAACCTCACGGCCGGGTGTGTCGAGGAGTGGGGCGCCGTGTTCCCGGAGTACCTGGGCACGGACGGCGGGCGGCGGAAGTACCTCGGAGAGGATTGCCAGCTGGCAGATCCGCAGAACTCCGTGCGGTGCTGGTGGGAATGGCGCAAGGGCGTGTTTGAGGGGCCGGGGTGCGTGTGGGCGACGGAGGCGGAGTGCCTGTGCACCCACCTCACGGACTTCGCCGCGGCGCAGCAGACGCAGGTGGGGGAAGTTGGCCCGCCGGACCGGGTATCGACCGTCAGCACGGAGGAGATGGCACGCGTGAGCCTGGATGACGTGGCGCAGAGCACGATTCTGCTGAGCGTGCTGGCCACCTTCATGCTGGGCGCTCCGCTGCTGTACCTGATGTCAAACTGGTTCCACAACCGCGAGCGCTTCGAACTGCTGCTCCACCTCATGAGCCAAGGCGGGCAGACCTTCAAGGAAATCGACGAATTGTGGACCTGGAGTATCGTGGATTCGAATCATAACAGGGCTGGCCTGGGGTCATTTCTGTTGGACCTCGGGGCCAAGGAGAGGGCTCGGATGCATGCAGAGAGTTTGAGCGGCGCCTCTCTCAGTGCCACTCTGGCTGTGAGCAAGTGGCGGAGGCAGAGGGTGACGTCGCAGGGGTCCACAAGCGAGGCTGTCTCAACTGCTGAGTTGCCCATGCTATCGGACGAACGGGAGGAGATGGAGGAGGAGGAGGCGGCGGCGGAGGAGATGCCTGAGCAGTCGGCTCTTCAGAAGCGGGTGGGAAGGGCCTACAGGAGGAACTCCATCATGAACCTGGTGTCCACGGCGGCGAGCTTATCACTGATGGACAAGCACAAGGTGGCCTCGGCGGCATCCCCGCAGGAAGAGGAGCACGTGGCCGCGGAGCCTGCGAAGGAGCGCGCCGGAAGGCTGTCCCCACCGAGCCAAGAGCACGTGCAACACGCGTGGTGGAGTGCCGACGCTCTCGGCAGCGTATCGAGGGATGAGGCTGTTCAGCCCGAGAGCGCATGTGGCGGAACACATCCCGCGCGGCCGCCATCCCCGGCGGAGCTCAAGGACGACCAGGAGAGCCAACCTCAGCAGCTCAGCAAGTGGGACAACGGCAGCGTCAATGTGGACTTTCAAGCCACTACTTGCAGGATGATGCCGCCGCCAATGCACGCCCACGACGCGGTGATCCTCTCGAGGAGTCAGGTCGAACCAGGGCTGGTTGCACCCAAGCATTTGCCGGAGTCAGAAACCTCGAGCACGACTCGGACACCTCGTGGCGGCTGCTACGAGGTGTCCGAGACCATCACGACGGTCACGACGAGAACCACCAGGGTCAAGCACATCCCACATGATATCCTGGCGGCCCAATCAGCCGGCCCAGTGATGGAGGGTTTTCAGAGGCAGAGCCCGGGAGCACTGAAGGACGAGGAGACAGCGCTGGGGCTTGGTGCGCACTTGCTGGGCGGCAACCCGGACGCTGACGTGAGCGTGGGTTCGCAAGCGGCGGCAGGGGGAGTGCAGGCAGCGGAGAATGGCGCGAAGCGCGGGAGCTTGTTCACGGGTGTCCGCCGGAGCCTCGGGAGCGTGATGAGCGTGATCCGCGCAAACCACCCCTTGCAGCGCCTGAAGTCCCAGAAGAAGAAGAAGAAGAAGGCGCCCACGGCGCGCGTGCTGTTCGCGAGCATGCACATCAATGTGTTCCGGCTGCAGCAGTGTGTGCCATTAGACTACCTGGAGGAGCAGGCGCAGCTGGAGGTGAATGATGACGAGCGACGCAGGCGCCGCGAGGAGCGCTCGGCGCAGGCGAAGCACGAGGTGACGGCGGAGATGCGCCTGGCTGGGGACAGGATGCTCGAGAGGGTCTCCAAGGACCATAGAGGGAATCAGGTGAAGGGGAATCGCTCCGCGCAGCCAGTGATGGAGAGTGCGGTGGACGCGGCCCCCCTCGCTGAGCGGGAGTTTCTAGCAATTGGCAAGGCGGCAGGCGCAAGCGAGGCAGAGGATCGCACTCAGCCAATGCCAGGCAAGCTGCAGGAGTCCAAAGGTCTTGCACAGAGCTTTTCGCTCACGCGGTCGCTCACGCGCAGGTTAAATGCCGTGCCGTCGTACAAGGATGTGATGAAGCAGTTGGAGGATGAGGAGCAGATCAAGCAGCTGAAAACACGAACGCTGTGGGACAAGCTGCGGAAGCGCAACATGGAGCTCCCGGTGGAGCGCATGCTCGGCACCGCGCTCGTGCAGGCGTTCCTCGGCATCAAGGCCATCATCAGCAAGGCCGACCTGGCGGAGCAGGCGCGCTTGGCCAACATGGCGCCTTGGCAGATGCCAAACAACCGACCCTTCACCTGGTGCCTCCCTCCGCCCTGCTGCGCCCTGGCCTCGTCTCCGGTGCAGGAAGTGCGGCGCCTCCAGCACAAAATGCACTCAATAATGAACTATGTATTACGGCAGTCGGGCGCGAGAAAGAGTTGTAGGCATACATACCAGGTTTGTGGCATCTACAGCATCGCGAGCGCTGGAGTTTTGCAACATTCCGCTGGCCCACAGCTCGCACCCTATGTAAGTGAAGCACAAATCTCCCTCGCTGTTTCACGTGTGACGCGCGCTGCGGTGATCCATGGCGGAGATCTATGGTCTGCTGATGTGGCGATCTACAGTCTGCTGTTTTACTCGGGTGCGGCGATCCATCGTCCACGGGCCTCCTCACCTGTGCCTCTCTCTCTCAGCCACTCATGATGTTGGCTCCCAAATATGTGTGCGGATTCTGTGAGGCCGCTGCTTACGCTGGGGGCGGGGGGATGAGAGGTGAGGCGGGCGTGGAGGATGCGGCAGGTACGTGAGCACCTTCAAGGTGCTTATCGGGAGCATCGCGCGGGACGGGTGGTACCAGCGCTCCTGGCTCTGGAACTGCGTGTTCCTGCAGCGCGTCAACGGCTCCTTCGAGATGTCCGGCTTCCTGGCCACCATGCTCAAGGCGGGCGAGCCCATCGAGCCTCTCTCCCAGAACCCAATCTCCCCGCATGACGTGGCGGTGCTGGAGGCGAGCGTCCCCGCCCTCCTGCAGGATGTGCTCGACGCAAAGGGGGCGGAGGGGAACGCGCAGCTGCAGACGCGCGTGAGGGAGGTCTGGGCCACCCTGCTGGTGATGCAGTTCTTGGAGCACCTCCCTTTTGCGTGGACGGAGAACCCCAACGAGCCCCCGGAGGCGCACATCACGCTGCGCGGCCGCTCCGCCATGTTCTTGCAGCACTTCTGCGACACCGAGTTCCCTCAGCTTCATGACGCGCTGCCCGAGCTCGAGCAGGAGGCAAGCCGGCTGAACGAGATCTGGCAGGTGGGTCGCTTGGAGCGCCGCCTTCCGAGGGCTTCACGACGCGCGCGCCTGACGATTCTCGGGCTATCGGCACGCCGGCCTCGTGTCTGTTTTTCGTTTGTTTCAATACAACCTGGCCTTCAGAAAGGCGGGTGTCAGGCGGTATTAAAGTTGGAGGAAGGCGATGTACCGGCCGCACCGAAGCAGCTTACAGGACTGTCGAAGGCCTAGCGACAGGCCCAGTTCTGCCGTGACTATCTCGACCTTAGTTAGCATTTGCTCAGCCTTCCGGGTGAAATCCTGCTAGCCTCGGTTCAACCTCCTGACAGCCTCGGTTCAACCTCCTGCCAGCCTCGGGTCAACCTCCTGCCAGCCTCGGATCAACCTCCTGCCAGCCTCGGGTCAACCTCCTGCCAGCCTCGGGTTCAACCTCCTGCCAGCCTCGGGTCAACCTCCTGCCAGCCTCGGGTCAACCTCCTGCCAGCCTCGGGTCAACCTCCTGCCAGCCTCGGGTCAACCTCCCAGCCTCTCAACTCCTGCCAGCCTCGGTTCAACCTCCTGCCAGCCTCGGTTCAACCTCCTGCCAGCCTCGATCAACCTCCTGCCAGCCTCGAATCAACCTCCTGCCAGCCTCGGTTCAACCTCCTGCCAGCCTCGGATCAACCTCCTGCCAGCCTCGGGTCAACCTCCTGCCAGCCTCGGTTCAACCTCCTGCCAGCCTCGGTCAAACTCCTGCCAGCCTCGGGTCAACCTCCTGCCAGCCTCGGTTCAACCTCCTGCCAGCCTCGGGTCAACCTCCTGCCAGTCGGGTCAACTCCTGCCAGCCGGGTCAACCTCCTGCCAGCCTCGGGTCAACCTCCTGCCAGCCTCGGGTCAACCTCCTGCCAGCCTCGGTCAACCTCCTGCCAGCCTCGGGTCAACCTCCTGCCAGCCTCGGGTCAACCTCCTGCCAGCCTCGGGTCAACCTCCTGCCAGCCTCGGCCAGCCTCAACCTCCTGCCAGCCTCGGGTCAACCTCCTGACAGCCTCGGGTCAACCTCCTGCCAGCCTCGGACCAGCCTCCTGCCAGCCTCGGGTCAACCTCCTGCCAGCCTCGGGTCAACCTCCTGCCAGCCTCGGGTCAACCTCCTGACAAGCCTCGGTTCACATCATGAATTAGCGCCATGGGCCCAGAGAATTCATGTATTGGGCGCCGAGGTTCCACCATTCATTTCCTCCGCCATCAGAACTCATGCTTTCGGGGCTGCCCTGTCATCAGCTCGAGCTCTGTGCGGCGCAAACCGCCCTGATTTAGGGAGCACCGCCTCTGACTCACGCGCGGTCTCCGCGATTTAGGGAGCACCGCCTCTGAATCACGCGTGGTCTCCGCGATTTAGGGAGCACCGCCGCTGACTCACGCGCGGTCGCCGCGATGTAGGGAGCACCGCCTCTGACTCACGCGTGGTCTCCGCGATTTAGGGAGCACCGCCTCTGACTCACGCGTGGTCTGCGCGATTTAGGGAGCGCCGCCTCTGACTCACGCGTGGTCTCCGCGGTGCTTTTGCTGCTTGCACTGCCACATGCCGTCCTCGCTGCATGCCCCGCGGCATATAGTCACACCGTGCGGAGGTTGCTCAACCGTCTCAGTTATAATTGTACCGGTGGGCGTGCAGCACGATCACCAGCTGAGGGTCATACAACTCTACGAGGACATTGGGCCAAAGGCGGAGAAGAAGAAGCTGCTCTTCGGTGACATGACATATGAGGAGAAGTGTCGCAAGCTGCAGCAGGTCCGCCGCAGCTATTGGTTGAAAGCCAAACGGACGGTAAAGTGGCTGACGAAGGCCCACCCGCTCGGCGCCATCTTCCTGATCACCGCCGTGGAGCCCTTCTCGCGCTCGGAGAGGATCCTGATTCAGGCCAACACCTTCATCCTGATGCTGATGTTCACGGTGTGGTTCTACTACTCCAAGGCGGTGAACTGCTGCAAGGACTTCCGCGAGTTCGTCAGCTGCCCCGACAGCTGGGACGTGAACGCGCCCTGCCTCGGCTTCCTGTACTGCGCGGAGCTCAAGGATGCCGCTCCTGGTCCGCCTCCCCGCCCGTGCCCGGGGGCGGAGAGGCCGCAATCCCCTTGACGCCCTCCACCCGCCGGGGATACTTGCAGATGGTCCAAGTCACGGCAAAGGGGTCCAAGTCGCGGCATTGCACCGTGTGACACGTGCCCACTCCAAAAGGTGGGGTCCAAGTCGCGGCATTGCACCGTGTGACACGTGCCCACTCCAAAAGGTGGGGTCCAAGTCGCGGCATTGCACCGTGTGACACGTGCCCACTCCAAAAGGTGGGGTTCGCCAGGCCAAGGTGCCCTGCGTGCCCAAACTGCTCTGCCGAGGCAAGCCGCGACGCTCTGCGCGACAGCACACTCACTTTCCGCGTGACGGGCGAGCAGCGCGCTGGGCCTGAGGGAGGCGCGGCGCGGAATGCGCGGAACAGGCATGATGCTCCCAGAGGAGGCGCTCCCTGCCGATTTCTTCTGCACCGCCTTCCCGCAGTCCACCTTCGTCGGTGCGTGCCCTGAGCGGTGGCCTCCTCGCTGCAGTCCTTCATCGTCAATGCGCCTTGAAGACGATATGTCGATGATATGCCCCTGAAGAGCTCTGTTCTCTCCGCAATCCTGCGATCCCCCCTGCTCCCGCCCCTCTGCTCCCCCGTGCTCCCCATGCTCCCCGTGCTCCCCATGCTCCTCCATGCTCCCCTGCTCCCCATGCTCCCCCCTGTCCCCATGCTCCCCCATGCTCCCCCTGCTCCCCCCTGCTCCCCATGCTCCTGCTCCCTTTCCCCCTGCTCCCCCCTGCTCCCCTGCTCCCCCTGCTCCCCTGCTCCCCCATGCTCCCCGTGCTCCCCCATGCTCCTCCATGCTCCCCCCTCCCCATGCTCCCCCCTGCTCCCCCATGCTCCCCCCATGCTCCCCCTGCTCCCCCCCTGCTCCCCATGCTCCCCCATGCTCCCCACGTTCCCCCCATCCCCCTGCTCCCCCCTGCTCCCCCCTGCTCCCCCTGCTCCCCCTGCTCCCCCTGCTACCCCATGCTCCCCCTGCTCCCCCATGCTCCTCCATGCTCCCATGCTCCCCCTGCTCCCCCATGCTCCCCCCATGCTCCCCCATGCTCCCCATGCTCCCCCATGCTCCCCCATGCTCCTCCATGCTCCCCTGCTCCCTGCTCCCCCTGCTCCCCCATGCTCCCCCATGCTCCCCATGCTCCTCCATGCTCCCCCCTGCTCCCCCCATGCTCCTCCATGCTCCCCCTGCTCCCCCATGCTCCCCCATGCTCCCCCATGCTCCTCCATGCTCCCCCCTTCCCCCTGCTCCCCCATGCTCCCCATGCTCCCCCATGCTCCCCCCTGCTCCCCCATGCCCCCCTGCTCCCCCTGCTCCTCCATGCTCCTCCCATGCTCCCCTATGCTCGCCCATGCAGCTCCCACATGCTCCTCCATGCTCCCCCCTGCTCCTCCCTGCTCCGCATGCGGCTCCCCGGGTTTTCCCACCAAAGTGCCTCACGCTGGCCGTGCTTTGCCAGGCTGTCTCCACGCCCAACTCTTCCTCCAAGGATGATGCTAGTCACTCGCCAGCACCGCAGGGTTACAGCACTCCTAGGACATGGTCCGTATTATCGGCGTAAATGTTTTGCAACATGCGCGTTGTATTATTTATATTATTGACTGACTGCACTTTTCCACAGCCTTGCATTTCAGTGCCATCTGGCCATTCCGTGGCGGTCCTTGAGGCGCGCTGCAATGCCATGACATGTACCGGAGTGTGGGGTCTGAGGGTGCAGGGCGCTTCTGGGTCATACTGATCATCGTGGGCATTTTGACGCCCGCCACCATGACCCTCTCTCAGATGTTCATCATGGCCCAGAACGTGACCATCCCGGAGCATTGGGGGGTTTACGTGCGCACGCAGCCCGCCACACCCCATCGATGCTCCCCCCTTTCTCGCCCTTCGATCGCACCACGCCATCACACACCATCAATGTGCCCCCCTTCCTCGCCCTTCGATCGCACCATGTTATCACACACTATCGATGTGCCCCCCTTCCTCGCCCTTCGATCGCACCACGCCATCACACACCATCAATGTGCTCCCCTTCCTCCGCCCTTCGATCGCACTAAGTGCGGGCTCCGCCGCGCGCAGCCCTCTCTCAAGCGCCACTAAGTGCGGGCCGCGATTCCGCGATTTAGCAGGTGACGAGGAAGGCGGAGAAATGCTTCGGCGCTGTGCCCATGGCCGTCATGCAGACCGCCTTCGTGACGCTGTATGCACTCTTCTTCAACTTCCAGAAGTTCAATAAGGCGCTGGCAGTCACGTTCGTGGCGATCATCGGGCTCTTGCTCAAGCCGCGCCACATTAGGCGTGCCATCGCGTTCATGGTGCAGTCCTACAAGATCTCCATGCGTTGGGTGAGTGTCCCTGCGCAGCGCACGGCCCACACGCGCAGCGCTGTCAGATGACAGGGCGCATCGCACGGCTCACGCGCGCAGCGCTGTCAGGTGATAGGGCGCATCGCACGGCTCACGCGCGCAGCGCTGTCAGGTGATAGGGCGCATCGCACGGCCTCCACACGCGCAGCGCTGTCAGGTGACAGGGCGCATCGCACGGCTCACACGCGCAGCGCTGTCAGGTGATAGGGCGCATCGCACGGCTCACACGCGCAGCGCTGTCAGGTGACAGGGCGCATCGCACGGCTCACACGCGCAGCGCTGTCAGGTGATAAGGCGCATCGCACGGCTCACACGCGCAGCGCTGTCAGGTGACAGGGCGCATCGCACGGCTCACACGCACAGCGCTGTCAGGTGGATAGCGCATCGCACGGCTCACGCGCAGCGCTGTCAGGTGACAGGCGCACGCACGGCTCACACGCGCAGCGCTGTCAGGTGATAAGGCGCATCGCACGGCTCACACGCGCAGCGCTGTCAGGTGACAGGGCGCATCGCACGGCTCACACGCACAGCGCTGTCAGGTGATAAGGCGCATCGCACGGCTTACACGCGCAGCGCTGTCAGGTGACAGGGCGCATTGCACGGCTCACACGCGCAGCGCTGTCAGGTGATAAGGCGCATCGCACGGCTCACACGCACAGCGCTATCAGGTGATAAGGCGCATCACACGGCTCACACGCGTAGCGCTGTCAGGTGATAGGGCGCAGCACGCATCGAGCACGTTGCCTTCTTCTGGCGTCGCCAATCCGCATCAAGTCGTCCCTTGCTCCCGGGACACTTTTGTTGCCTCGCGATACTGCGGATGATCCACTGCCGCGCGGCAGGCGCTCGAGCTATTCATCACCATCGGTGAGAGATGGTCCATAAGAAAAGAGCGATCGACATATTGTGACGTCATTGCGCAGACAACGACTTAACGGTTCAGACGGGCGCAGCTAAAGCAATAGATGGCCGATGCAATCAAGGGCTTTAAATCGCTGACAGCAAGCGATCAGATCCTCAGGGTGTCGACGAAAGCCCCACGCCACCGCCAACAATGGACCGAGTTGGCTGGGTTGGTGTGCACAACAGAAGTGCTTGCACAGAATGACTCAGTGAGCGTTGGCTCAGAAGGTCGGCACGGCCGCCCTCGGGAGGCGGCCTGCCTGCAGTCGACCCATTCGCGTGCCACACTCGAGCATCGAGTCCGGCGCCGCGCGGATGCAAGTGAAGCACCGAGGAGCTGAAGAGGTTCGGGCCATTGGTGCGCGGTGGGATTGCAGATGAGTGTCTTTGTCGCGCTGGTGGTCCAGATGGTGACGGGGACTAAGCAGCAGAAAGAAAAATCTGAGGTGCGGCAAATGAGGGCCAGCTGGAGCTTTACAGCCTATCCTGCCTAAAGTTCACGGGTTATGTTAGAACTTCTAACCTCATCCAAGTTGTTGCTCCACATCCGCTGTCTGCGCGTGAGGGGTGAGTCGCGTCCACGCCATCATCATGTCCGGACGTCTGCGCGTGAGGGGTGAGGTGCTTGGGATGTGGCAGTACGAGGAGCTTCTCGAGAAGGTGCACTTGGTCAGTCCGGTGGAGGAGCACCTGCAGCAGCTGGCGTACTTCATCATCCTCGTCTCGTGGTTCACATGCGCGTGGGTCCTCTTCACGTTCTCCATGCTCATCCGCGAGATGATGGGAGACGAGGCTGAAGCGGAGCTCGTCGCGTCTTGGGCCACGGTGCTTGCGGTGGAGATGTTTGGAAAGGAGGCTATAAAGCTCATCTGCATCCGCCTCTTCGTGGAATCTATGATGAACAAAGCTGAACGTAAGCTGCGCACTCCCCCGCGAGCTCCCCCGAGTGCCCCAGAGCATCAGCAGCATCTCGGGAGGGGATCTTTGGCAGCCGCACATGTAGTGCTTCATTAGGTTGGAAATTGTGGGACCCCTCCCGCTAGCAAACTTGCCTGCTGTGCTGATCAGAGACCTTCATGTTGGTGTGAAAATGTATCCACCAGGAAGCCTCATCCGAGCGCACTTCACCCTCTATAAGACAACTGGCCGGGTGCCATGTTCTCATGTCCCAACAACCCAGCCAATAAAACGATTTGCGGGATGCTGTGTTGTCATTTCTTAACAAGCGAGCCAGCAAGACGATTGGCCGGGATGCTGTGCTCTCATTTCCCGACAAGCCAACAAGAACATGGGCCAGTTTTATTTAGAATATGGGCGCTGTTCTCCCATTTCTCGATGTACCAAATAACATGACAGTCACCCGACGTCCAATCATTTCCTAACGAGCCTACCAATAAGATAATGGCCCGGTTGCTGTGTCTGACGAGCCAGCCAATAACACAGTTGGCTGGGTGTCATGCTCTCATTTCTCAACTAGCCAGGGCGTAACACCCCTCCCCCACCTTCCCCGGATCATGCCCAGAGCTTAGCGGTATGCTCATCACAGCTCATCACAACAGAACCTGTTCCTAGCGAAGCGCTGCAAGCCGTTTGCAACTCCTTCACAAGGAATTGTTATGGCTCGCAAAGCTTGCATCCCTCAGAGGCCCAGTCCTCTGCAAGCTCCTGTGCTTCGCATGCATGTCGGTACTGGATGCGGATCAGCTTGAAGAAGAACTAGTCCCGTCGCGGCATGACGCTTCCAAGCCTACAGGTGTGTGGCTGACTTTGTGTTTGAAGGAAACAGTGGAGTGGGATCGATGCACGGCAGGGCTCTTCACCGGCCAAGATCATCCTGCAAACGCATGGTTTGAAAAATACATTATGCAGAAGCTGGCACAAGCCTCTGGCGGTGTTGCGGTACAGAAATCCTGACTCATTCTTGCAAAAAAAGCACTCTTATTGTTTGCCGTTCCCACGCGCATCACCAAACTAATGATGATTCGGCCACAGCATTTGCTTAATTAAGATGTTGTATATAAATTGCTGTGTACAGTTGCTTGATGCGGTCATACAAATTAGCAACTTAATCGGAAGTAGTCCGTTGTTAAGAGATTCCGAGAGATGATGGAGGTGTGGTATTGAATGATAACAGGACGACAATGGCGATCAAGATATGGGTGATGATGCAGATGCAGATGGTGGAGGAGATGATGAAATCGATGCTGGTGGGATGGACATGTAAAAGAAAAGAAAAGAAAAGAAATGCACCCTTTCCAGCATGCTGGGCTTCAGCCCGTGGCTGATATTTGAATTATGAAAATGGTCATATCTTTACCAGTTCACAACTGTAAAAGTAGTATATTCTGATAGAGATAGTGAGTGCTCGGAGAGACCACCACTGACAGAGTAAAGAGTAAGACCCAAGAAGAAAGGGGTAAGGACATCCAATGATTAGATTTTATGTGAGTTTGATAATATGCTTAGCAGGCATGTCCTGAATCGTTTTCTGCTTGCATATATGTGTTGTGCTAAACTGAGATTGATCTTCCTTGGTGGGAATACGCAAACGCGATAAGAAATCAGAAAGAAATAGAGCAATATGCATTCAAGAAAGCCGCCGCGCCGTAGCAAAAGGATTTGCTCACTCAGATACCAGGGACTCAACACATAGAGTTGCGTGATCTCGCATATTTTGAGGGTATCGCGGCCGCCATCAAATTCCGTAGTGACATACGTATTGGTAAACAATCGACAATACACCATATATGATCATGGAATCGTATATGCATGGATACGGTGTTTGGTAAATAGTTTAGAAGTTCACGGCGAGAACGTTCGTGAAATCAGAATTGACGTCAAAAGCGCCAATATATCTCCAGAATGGGCGCTGCCGGTCTGTAAATTTCGCGAGCGAACAAGGAGCATGAATAAGCTCCAATATAGAATATGACAAGCCAAAAGAGAATGTAATCAAAATCAAGGCTTCATTGCGTAGTGTTCAAGAGGGTAGCCCATCACTTTTGTCGCATGATCCATCACTTTTGTCGCACCATGCGACGAATGGTATAATTTGGTCTGCGACAATAATTGAAGTCCGATATCAATTTTGTCGCAGCTTCTACAACCATCATTTCAGACTTCATTTTTGTCGCCAAAAAAACGTTTTGAAAATTATTCCGGACGGACGGTTTTCACATACTGAATTCTGAGACTGAATAACTATGCAAAAATACCCTAATAACTTTCATATACACATGCTTCTTATGGGGGGTTTTGGCTGTCAGACGACACGTCGGACGCGATTCGGTCCGGAGACTCGCATGCGGACATCGAGTGGCATGGAACCCGTCAGATGTAATTCACGTAAGTTTGGAGAGCCCGATCGGGATGATCAACGAATGGATGACTCGATGTGAAATTTTATGTCGGGCAAGTGTCCGTCCCAGATCCGTGATGTGACATACACTGATACGGATTGCCCTTCGCATCACAGTTCAAGACTCAGAAGCAGTCGCATAACTCGTTATACAACCAGTTTGACGCTGTACACGGAGCTGCATTCAAAATAATATGCAGGCTATTCAGAGAAGGCAGGTACTAGGATACTCAGAAGAAGAAACCGTCAAAGCTTATGTTTATTTTAAGATTTCGTATCTACTTTATCTGTGGCGCCAAGCATTGTTCCCTCTTGGCTTTACGAACTGTTGACTAGCGGCCGGTTTCGGTTGGGCTTCTTGTATGCGCTTCTTATAGATCTTCAGGTGAATCTCGGTCTTTCCCTGTCAACACTTGACTGGCCCCCGACGATCGCGGATGGTAGACCTGTGCCTGTTGGAGTTTCACTCGCGGCTTTTATCACAACTTCTGTGTCCTTACACTGAAGGACTTGCATCTTGAATTGCCTGATTGTTGTGCGCCATATATAAGTGATTTGATTCCGCTGATTACCGAAATTTATCCCCGTGAACGTTAGTTCACCGCCTCGTTGAAGTCGTTTTCGCTCGTTCATCGGTGAAGGGGCATAGTATCGCAGCGGTGTTTCAGCGGTAATGTGCTGTTTATCGACTGTAACGTGCAGTGTTGGAAAGCACCCCACTCCTCTCGGGACCCTGAAATATACTGCATTAATACTATAATTCATTGATATATATATTTAATATCTATGTCTTTGAAGACAAATGTCTTTAAGACATGTCATTATGTCTTTAAGACATGTCATTATGTCTTTAAGACATGTCATTATGTCTTTAAGACATGTCAAAGACAATGACATGTCTTTGAAGACATGCCATACGGTCTTTGGAAATCCGATCGAGATTTTCTGCATTCATTCTTGGTAAAAAAAACTTTGCGTGTCCAATACCCCTACTCAACGAACACTTCCAACGAAGTCTGACTGTTATAACGCTGCAAAAAGAAAAGGAGGGGCTGCCGCATCAATATTTTCCGTAAGACATGCATATTTATGGCTCTGAGAATTGGTGAGATGTGGGATGGCGTGAAGGTTGAGATAACTGCGGGATTATGCCGTGGGTTTGTTTGTTTTGCCAGCGCCGGCTAGTTCTCACCTCCGCGAGAAAAAGCAAATATGATTTTTAAAGGGCTTAGAACGGTTGCAAGTTTTTTCAGACGTTTATTTACGAGTTTTTTTAAGGATCGTGTGTTTTCCGATTTCTCCCTTGCGGCAAAACGTAAAGGGACGAAAGTCGTTTTTCCTCAGCAGTCGAATTATCGCTGATTGACCTGGTGTCGGTTTCAAGCGTTTACGGCGGCTAGGCACTACTAAACCTCTGATGCGCCCAGAATCTTGTGAAAATATTATATTGGAACACTTTTATTTTTGTCGCAGGCATATCTGCGAGGCTACGAAGACGTTTTTCGACCGGGCAGCCTATTTCTTCAACTTTCGGGTCTGGTGGCAGCATGAGCCTCATACGAAAGGATTTCGCCTCTTTTCGAGGTGAGTACACTTTCACATCCTTTAACCTTACATGAGGAACGAATATTTTGGCTTGGTTGAGAGATTATATGCGCTTCGTTCTTATTTTCTGCATTGTACAACTTGGGTTTTGCAGGGTCTCTGCCTTCGCCGGTCACATGAGAAACGGCCAGATGCAAACGTTTCTCGATGCGTCGGTGCGGCAGCTTGAAAGTTCGCAAATGCCAGAACATTTCGGGATCAACCCCGAACTAATCTAGCTTTATTGAGTAACTTGCCACCTGTGACATGGGAAACGAGAAAGCTATCCCACCGCACTGATCAGACGAAAGGTCGGGTGTGCCGCGAGCCTTTTTGGTGTGACGGTCTGGAAGTTTGGCGAATGCCACTCCAGCTTGGGCCCAAACCCAATCACGCCTAGCTTTCTCGAGTCCTTCGCCATATGTGGTGAAGGGTTCGAGAAAGCTACTCGACAGAACTGCGCCTCCCAAACGGTTCGGGTGTCATCAGCACGTTTGGTGTGGTAGTCTGGAGGTTTGGCAAATGACACCCCAGCTTGGGATTGACCCCAATCACGCTTGGATTATTCGAGTACTTCGAGACGAGTTACTCGAATAAGCCACCCACTTGAGTAAGCCACCCCACGGAGCTGTAGAATCGTGCAGCTCCGTCGGTTTCCAACTCCCCGGAATTTTCAGAACCCTAAATCCCTGAGCACTGCACAAGCCTGCCTATTAAGGCATCTGCATCCCTTAACTTTTAGCTAGGCATGCAGCTGTATTTCCTCCGAATCTGCTGCACATAATACGTTGTTTGTTGCATAGTTATGTTTGGGAATTGCACGTGTGTGTTCGCGAATATCATATGTAGAGAACGCGCCACACCGGCGCGTCTATGCATGTATTCATAAGATCATAGCAAGGCTTGAGCGAGACGAAGCTTTGTAGCATGGCCGCAACCGAACGAACAGAAGTGTGCAGTTTGTGTGGGTGTGTTCAGTATTAAAAGTGAATGATGACGCTTATATTTGACTAAATGTGCTTCTTGGGAAAATAGTTGAAATAGCTAGTTCGCGTACCAGCATATAGTAAAGTGCACTCTGAGGAGTGATAATTTGAAAATTCTATGGCTCGTCCCAAGGTTACAAGTGGCTTTGATAGAGATGCAATACACCATCGTTGCTAGGTTGAATTTAGGAAGCCAAATATGCGTATCCCATATGGAAGGATTCTCATATAATTACACCACACGTATACATATACGTACACACATCCTATATACGATAGGTCATTATGGGAATATGGGCTTGTATTGTGATGCGACGCCCTCGAAATATTGAGAATCATGCACAACCGAGGTTGCCATAAACTTTTCAGCATCGAATTACGTTAGTAGCATCGTATTATACGCATATAAATGCAATGATCGTATCGAAATTCGAAACCCAAACCCGTATTGGCATTTCCCCCCGCGAACGCTAATGTATGTTCAAAATATCACCTGAGACGTGCTGTGCGAGATGCTGCAACGGAAATACAGTGTATGCTTATGCGTATGTGCGAGATGCTGTAGTGAGCACAATGTGTGTGCTTGTGCGTATGCTTATGGTGGGATGCTTTGAATATGGCTTTGGGCGCACACTCCGCTGGGCACTGCCGAGAGTGCGCCCACCTCGAGGCGGTCAGGGACTCAACCTGAGCTGACCGGTGGCGAACCGGTCAGGCTGCCGCCCCTATCACCTGAGACGTGCTGTGCGAGATGCTACAACGGAAATACAGTGTATGCGTATGCGTATGTGCGAGATGCTGTAGTGAGCACAATGTGTGTGCTTGTGCGTATGCTTATGGTGGGATGCTTTGAATATGGCTTTGGGCGCACACTCGGCTGGGCACTGCCGAGAGTGCGCCCACCTCGAGGCGGTCAGGGATTCAACCTGAGCTGACCGGTGGCGAACCGGTCAGGCTGCCGCCCCTGTCACCTGAGACGTGCTGTGCGAGATACTGCAACGGAAATACAGTGTATGCTTATGCGTATGTGCGAGATGCTGTAGTGAGCACAATGTGTGTGCTTGTGTGTATGCTTATGGTGGGATGCTTTGAATACAGTAAACACTCAGTATTAAGGAATTCACCGTTAAGGAATCAGCCAGCGTTTGGGGGGGGGGAGTCACGATTTTAGTGATTTGGCTGGCTGGACCCAAAAAAATAAGGAAGAGGTCCGAAATAAGGAAGGCTCGCTGGCTGGCATGCTTTCGGCAATCTTAAAATAAGAAATTGACGTTGGCATAGCTTGACGCGGTACACATGGCATTAGGCTAAGCGAGGCGCATCATTTTGCTGTAATCATTGGTGTTACGGGGTATACACCATC
This sequence comes from Cymbomonas tetramitiformis, assembly GCA_001247695.2. Lineage (NCBI taxonomy): Eukaryota > Viridiplantae > Chlorophyta > Pyramimonadophyceae > Pyramimonadales > Pyramimonadaceae > Cymbomonas > Cymbomonas tetramitiformis. The sequence goes on along the minus strand of LGRX02035672.1, from coordinate 259 downwards.
GTATAAGCTATGTATATGATGCCTACTCGTTGGGTCCATTTTACCACGTTCGAAAAATCAGCACACAGTTTTCTCGAAAATTTCAGTTTGTGAGGCTGAGGAAGATAACGAATGGCGCTGGCTGGCTCATGAATCGGGTTCCTTCTAATGAACGAATTCGTTAGCATGCTGGCGCTGGCGAGGGGGGGGGTCACGATTTTAGTGATTTGGCTGGCTGGCGCCAGATCTCTGTTTCATTAAATATGAGTGTTTACTGTAT
>LGRX02035671.1:0-34379 GCA_001247695.2 Cymbomonas tetramitiformis | reverse complement strand
ATACGTATTGAACATGTAAATTCAATATGTTGTATATATATTGCGGACCTATTGAATATGTATTGAAACGGAACATTCAGTATGTTGGATACATACTGCGGACCTACTGCATACGTATTGAACATGCAAATTCAATATGTTATACATATATTGCGGACCTATTGCATATGTATTGAAACGGAACATTCAGTATGTTGGATACATATTGCGGACATATTGCATACGTATTGAACATACAAATTCAATATGTTGTATATATATTGCGGACCTATTGCATATGTATTGAAACGGAACATTCAGTATGTTGGATACATACTACGGACCTATTGCATACGTATTGAACATGCAAATTCAATATGTTGTATATATATTGCGGACCTATTGCATATGTACTGAAACGGAACATTCAGTATGTTGTATATATATTGCGGACCTAATGCATACGTATTGAACAAGCAAATTCAATATGCTATATATATACTGTGGACATATCGCATATGTATTGAAATAAAAGTTGCCTATGCCAAATATATACTATAGACCTATAACATACATATTGCACATTTGCAACATGCAGTGTGTTTACTATGTATCCACTATGCGTATGCTATGCGAGATAAACAAAATAAGAATACAGCAGTAGGGAACACTCGAGCATCTTTACTACGATTGACATGTATCTAGCTAGGCACAAAGAAATACGAATGGGACTATCAAATTTACATCAAATTTACCAATACACAAAATAGTGTTCTACTCGTGCACTTTCTATTTACAAGATGCCAACCTAAAATTGACGGGATGCTTGAAGTTGACGTTGTACTCGAGGCGGTCGATTTTCTCCATCTCGCTTTGCTCCAAAACAACTGATCTAAAAAGGAAAGTAAAGAGCCAACACTTAGTAAAAAAGCGGAAATGCACAAAAGAATATTCTATTGAAAACATAAAGGACTTATCAACCTAGAATGTTTGAAGGGATGCTTGAAGTTGACGTTGTACTCGAGGCGGTCGATTTCCTCAATTTCGCCTTGCTCGAAAACAGCCAATCTGAAAAGGAAAGTAAAGAGCCAACACTTAGTAAAAAGCGGAAAAGCAAAAACAAACCTTTATTGAAAACATAATTAACAACCGAGCAACCTCAAATAAATGCGAATATGAACGCGAGATGAAAACCTAATATGACTTCGCCACGCCAACGTTTTCAGCGGATCTGAAAAACGAAACCAACCAACTAACGTTTAGTAAAGAAGAAAGAAATTAGCAGTCGTCAACGAAAGAAGCAAAGGAAAGTAACAGGGGGATGTGGAGTGAGTTGGGTTTGAACCAACTATTCCGAGTGCAAAGGACTCGCGGGAATTTCCCGTTCACTCCTAGTCAAAGTTTCACGCATGCCAAGTACGAGCGCGCGAAGCACACACAAAATGATACACACGCATAACCAAAACATGCACTGCAAACCAATGCCATATTGCAACCTGTGAGAATTAAAAATATCACAGCACACAACTCACTGGCGAGGCTGCTGCAACACTGCTGACGGCGAACTGTGAAGAGAGCAATGACGTGAGTTTGAACTTTACCGTTCAGAAAAATCGAAGTGTTCAAAACTTTCCCTGCCGTTCAGAAGTCACATCGGATCGACGCGTCATGCGAGCACGATCGACGATGACGACGATGATGACGATGCGATGTGTCAGACTTCAGTGAAAATATTACTTAAAATTATAGCGATATTATCAATTTCATCGTACTGGTCTAGTGGTTTCCCATCGATCTCATAGACTTGCGGTGACGGGTTCGAGCCCCATTGAAAGTCTTTTCGGTCCATACTGTGGGTCATTTCGGGTACTTCTTGAGCATTTTGGGGGTACTTCTTGAGTTACGATTTCGGCCGTTCGATTAACGAACGAGGGGTGCAGATTCTCCTAAAAATTAAAATTCTAAAATTGTTTCCCCGAAAATTGTTCAATCTGTTCAATACTACTGCAATACATGAGGGCTCACTGCAATACGTTAGCGCTTGCAGGCGTATTGAAATGGCGTATTGGAGATGGGTCGAAAAAGTGCCAAGTCAGTTTTGCGAAGATCCGTCTGACGTGGCACTGGCAAAGCTGACATCAGCAGTTTTCAATACATCTCCAATACGCCATTTCAATACGCCTGTAATCGCTAACGTATTGCAGTGAGCCCTCTTGTATTGCAGTAGTATTGAACAGATTCTCCTCTAAAAAGTTTTTTAAATTTTTGTAAAGGTCAATATGCGTGCAACCGCGTGCAACCGCCTGCAGGGCTCAAGGCAGGGATCACTTCAATACGTGAGGGCTCACTTCAATACGTGAGGGCGCACGTCAATACGTGAGGGCTCAAGACCTTGAGCCCTGCCTTTAGCCCCCCCTTTCAGTATGCTGCGGAAGTGTTGAAGTGAGCCCTAAAAAAGTTGAAAAAACATGTTCTTCAATTATGGTGAGACTTGTTATATGGACTCAGGAGCTATATTTTGCGACATAGCTTGTGTGCGTTTTTTGTGGGGGGTCCGAAAACCTACTTTTGGGTTATTGCTTTACTTGAAAGTTCCTTCAGCATATCGTCAATATGTCCACAGCATATGTCCAACATGTTACAGCATACTTGCAGTACATTTTCGAAGGGTGATGGGCGTGGTAAAAGGGGACTTCAATGCAGTATGGTCCGAGGAGATCAAATTGTTCATGGTGAAAAGCGACCTCGCCATGAACGATCCCCTCAATCATCATCACCAAGTGATGCGGAGCGACATCGAACCGGCTTGCCTTCGGCTAGAGCCGCCGCCCTCGTCCAAGGGAAGGCGCCCCCCCCCGTACAACAATCTTCGTTAGCCAAGCGCGCGATGAGAAATCCCGCGCAAGGCGGGTGCTTAGCCGATCGAGAGCCGATCAAAGTCTTCCAATGCTCAGGAGGGTACATCCCTCAAACCCCCTCCCAATATCAAGCTCATATTCCCGGAAGGTTGGAGTACCGCGGAAGGCTTCCGCGACCCGGAGTATGAAACGATTACGAAGAAGGAACGCCTTTTGGCGTGGATTGCGCCTCCACATCTTCCAATATCTACGAGGAAACTGGAGTTGTCCGCGAGGTAGCACCCTTTCTCTTTCTTCTCGACGTTGAGGTTGTGTCTTTCTTGCTTCACAGGACTCTTTGCTACATGTATGCAACATGGTTACCATATGTTGCATACATATTGAGATTATATTGTAGGGATCCTGGAACACATTGCAAGAAAGTCGATGCGCACTATGTGGAAGTGGACACGGTATGGCATCATAAGTGGCTGCCAACGCGACTGCTCCCGCACGATTTCTCCAGATTGGCGCACGATTTATCTCCAGACAATACCGCGTGGCCGACTTGGCTACCACCTTCCGACATCTTGGAGCTAGAACCGGCAACGGTAACCTTTAAGGGGAAATCGTTTCGACTTGTTCCACCGGTGCCTAATTGCTTGCAACGGATTGTCGAAAGGATTCGTGGCATGCAAGAGGCAAGGTAAGGGACTCTCGCGGGGCATGATTTCCCTCCCACCATTCATCACGTGGCTCGCTGCAATAGTGCTGCAGTACGCTATCGTGATGGTTGCAGCATGTTGATGGGATGTTGAAAACATGTTGGGACGATATTGTGCAGAGATGCGGGCGAGGCGCCCCCCGAGGCGCACGAGGCCCAAAGCAAGTACTGGAATATCCTAGTTCACTAGATATCAGAAACTCCCGAACTGTGTGGATAAACTCATCAGATAAATAAACCCTAAGCTAGATATACTCGGAACGGTCTCGGACGGTTTCGGAGTCTAGCCTACCTGTGACACAGCGTGTGTCACAGCACGAACCTATAGATCAGTCAGCAGTCCAGTGTTGGTCCTAGGAGTCTGTCATAGGGGCCTGACCGGGACTCCCAGTCAGGGCTGCCTATACAGATTTCAGCACACCACCCCAGCACTGTGGGTGGTGACTAGGAGAGTCTAGGAGAGTCAGATAATGTAAGATAAGTTAGGGCAGGAGCCAGGTTGACAGACCTAACTGCTAATCCAACTGTGCAATTCTGAAACACAAATTGGAAACCCTCTAGCTAGCACAGGTGCAGAAACCTACGGGCATTGTGCACCCGCTAAACAACTGAAAAGCACCGAGCTAGCAAGCCAGAATGTAACTTGTAGATGTCAAAAGCAAAACATAAACCAGAAAAGTTGTTGAAGTCACCGGAGTTCCGCACACCACCATGTCGGTGTGCATCCAGAGTGAACAAGAAGTCAATCGACAGCACCAAAGTAGCCAGCTGTGGTCTCAATCAAGTCGGACCCGAAGGGAGGGTTCCCGAAAGGACCTCTCTCATGTAGAGCCACACCGTAGAAGAAGGCCATGTCGAAGCTCAAATCTGCCTGAGCAAGATCCTGAAAGATGTCAGGGGGCTCAGGCGGCTCAAGCGGTGGCACATTGTCAGCCACAAAGAAACCCTGAGCCGGGATCACGGATTCAACAAATTCATTCGTGGAGAAAATTGACGGAGTCTCCCAATCGAGATCACCACCAGGCGAAGGCAATCCCGCAGCCGACTGAGCATCGGGCACAGCTGCCACCCCCATGATCGAGATGCAAAGAACGAGGGAAAGGAGGAAAGGAATTCCCCACGGCCCAACCGTGGCAGGAAAGCCCCAAGGCGGCTTCCCACAACCGTAGGTCCTCTGCTCGTCCACGGGCGGCCCGGAAGCGTGATTGGCCGACGGAGGCGAACCCCGCGGCTTCAGCCGGAAGCTGCCGTCGGCAAAGTCCTCGTAGTCGTCGGTGTCGTAGCCGGTGAGGTCAACCGGCGCGATGGCGGCGTGGTTGACAGTCTGAACGAACCCAGGGAACTCACCGTCCGTCGTGGCAGTCACCCGCGCCGATTGAAGCGGCACGGGCTTCACATCCTCCTCCTGCGAGACAGGTATAGCAGGGGCCGGCACGGCGGATGCCGATGCCGCCGCACCACCTGCCGGAACCTGCTCCTCCGGCATGCCCCCCGCTGCCGCGGGGCCGCACACCAGAGCCGATGCATGCGGCTCGATAACCGCCGGTGGTGGGAAGGATGCGTGGGTGTAGTGCACCTTGCAGTTTGCTGCGGCATGGACCTCCGCGGCGAGATCGTCCAGCCGCTGATGAATGTCGTCACCCGCGAGCTCGTCAGCAGGCTGCTGCGGCTCTACCGTGAAGCCGTAGGCGGACACGTCGATCCCGCCCACCGCACCCGCACAGAGTACCGCAGGCGGCCCGTACGTAGATGCCGCAGTGGCAAAAGCCTCGGCCCCGTCATCCGCCGCCTGCTGGAACAGGGCACACATGGCCAATGCACGCACCCCCTCCGCGTCCTCCTCGTCGATGGGAATGCAGAATGCCGCGGCCGAGTGCGGGGGATGCTGACGCCCGCCCAACGGACAGTCGCGGTAGAAATGGTACTGCTCACCTTTCCCCGCCTTTTTGCATTTCCCGCAAAAAGGCTTCGCCTTCTGATCGTCACGGTCAAAACCGACTGCAGGCAGCGGGTGCGTGCCGACACGGAATCCCCGCTGCGTACCGCGCTGCTGCTGCTGCCGCTGCTGACGCTGCGGCTGCTGCCGCTGCTGCTGCGCCGGCGGTGCGTCCGCCCCGCGTTGCCGCCGTAGCAAGTCTTGAAGCTCGTTGATCTTGTCGAGGAGAGCGCCGTACTCCGTGCTGGAGAGCTGCGCAGAGATGCCGCTCTTGCCCGAAACCGCCTTCCCCGTCCCCGTCTGCGCCCAAGCCGGATAGATCTCTACCACAAGGGAGCGGAGAGATGCCAAGGAGACATGCGCGAGGTCGGCCGCGAGAGGATACCGCACCTTGACCGCGGTGTAAAACACCGGGTCCAGCCGGTTGTACAGTGAGAGCTTCCTGGTCTCCTCGGTGGGCGTCCAGTCCGTAGCTTTGTTATCCCGCACCAGACGCTGTTCCCGAGCCAAGATGGGCTGCGGGTCAGTGTCTGCGGGATAACGTAACGCGGCGTGCTCCTCCTGGTGCGACTCACGTAGCGCCACCGGCACGCAGCCCTTGATGATGTCCACAAGAGCCCGCCGTCCATCACGGTCAGACGAAGCGTCGGTGCCAGTCAGCCAGACGTAGGCGTTGCTGTGCTTCTCGACAACCAGAGCCAAAACGTCGTAGAGCAAGCCGTTGACCTTGGTCACCACACGAGCCAGAGGGTCGTCGAGGTCAAAAGATGCCAGCTCCAGCCCAGCTGAATGAAACTCCGTACGCAGCTGCACCACCAGCTCGGAGAGGAGGCCAGCGTCGTCCGTACCGCGAAAATGGTGCTTTTTGTCCCCAAGGACATCCTCTCGGACACCCTTGGCCCATTGGCGGTGCAGCCGCGTTTTGTAGACGTCGTCAACCAGCTTGCTCTGCTCCTGCAAGTACTTCCTGGTCGCCACGTCTGCATCTTCGTTTGAATTCGGAGCGGGGTTCGGAACAGTTGGCGTACGCACCGTCGGACTGTTCCGAACTCCGTCTAATAGCCTCAGCGAGGCGTCGATGTCACTGTCCCTGTCCAGGGACTTCTTCGCTCGGGTTAACATACCCATTCTCTGAAAAGCCAGAGGGGAGGTGGTACGCAGTCGTGCGGTTGGGTGTGGTAGCGGAAAAATGGTAATGGTCAGCAGCGGAGAGAAGCTGAGAGAGCGGAGCGGCTAGGGGCACTCGAAGATGTCGTCGAAGTCGAAGGTGTCGCGAACACCAGCCCAGAAAACAGTAACCAGCAGGGCCAGTGCCGGTGCAAAACTGGATCCGAACTTTGCTAAGACTAGTCCGTAACGAGGCGCGGTCCCCATGGCCGCCACTCACAGTTGCTCACCGCAAACAATTCATACCATAATTCCTAGTCGCACCCAAACGCGCATGTGCGCACCACCTCTCCAAGCGGCCGTTTAGCCAATCATGGCCAAATCAGCAAGTGGAATAAAAGCGTGGATGGGGCCACGACCTACTGGAATATCCTAGTTCACTAGATATCAGAAACTCCCGAACTGTGTGGATAAACTCATCAGATAAATAAACCCTAAGCTAGATATACTCGGAACGGTCTCGGACGGTTTCGGAGTCTAGCCTACCTGTGACACAGCGTGTGTCACAGCACGAACCTATAGATCAGTCAGCAGTCCAGTGTTGGTCCTAGGAGTCTGTCATAGGGGCCTGACCGGGACTCCCAGTCAGGGCTGCCTATACAGATTTCAGCAGCAAGGAGTCCCCCCCGCCGCCCAATGCCGAGGCACCCACGAGCCCTCCACTAGCCGGCGGGAGTGCAAGGTAAGGGACTCTCGTGGGGCATGGTTTTCCTCCCACCATTCCTCACGTGGCTCGCTGCAATAGTGCTGCAGCACGCTATCGTGATGGTTGCAGCATGTTGATGGGATGTTGAACACATGTTGGGACGATATTGTGCAGAGATGCGGGCGAGACGCCCCCCGAGGCGTACGAGGCCCAAAGCAAGGAGTCCCCCCCGCCGCCCAATGCTGAGGCACACTAGAGACGGGGACAGAGGGAAAGTGACAAGCCAGTGTTTCGTCCGCGCATCCTTCCCCAAGAATGATGCCGATGCCGATGACGAGTGGGAGGACAGGTACGACCTCAACCACCAGTTTGCATGCTTCTTTGCCTTTTCGTATATCTCTGCAACATATATGCAATACGTCCCCAACATATTGAGGGTATGTTGTACGTATATTACAAAAACATTGAACATTTCGTGCGCAGGCATGGTATCATCAACGCCATTCTGCGGGTTAGCATTGGCGGTGTGCTCTACACTTTTTTAAAGTGTGATTGGCTACCCGTGCCCACGGAAGCTCAGATCGCAAGCTTCAAGCTGAAGAACTGCTCCATCCTCGGCGTGGACAAGGTGTCCAAGGCTTACTACACCTTCAACCCATGGGACACCTCCAAGTACACTATGGACAACCGAGAGCCCTACCTACCGGCCAATCAAGTCCAAGCGCAAGTAGTGATAGTCAAACACCCCTGCATGGATTCAGCGGTGATACTTGATACGAGCGACCGCAATATGGAGAAACTTGCACTCGTTGATAGGCCCGTAGGTAGTGATGGTCACTTTGACACATGCGGGAAGTGTAGAGTCGGTGGCGAGCTCCTTCTGTGTGAGAGGGCAGGCTGCAAAGAGGCTATGCACGTGCGATGCGCAGGGCTCACCGACATCCCCACTGGAATGTGGTACTGCAGAAAGTGTGATGACGCATAGTAGTGCCTCTGTACACATTTAATATACCTGTAATATACCAGATACGTATTGCGGACATATTGTAAGTATTGTGCAATATGTGAGCAGCAGGGGGGTCTTACCCCTTTACCCCATGCAGTCATGTGTTGCATAATTCACTCTGATTGTAGACATATTGCACATGTACTAAAGATATTCTGCATGAGGGAATGTTTCAATATGTGTTCAACACATATATTGCAAACGTGTTGAATGATTCATCTGATTGTAGACATATTGCACATGTACTAAAGATATTCTGCATGAGGGAATGTTTCAATATGTGTTCAACACATATATTGCAAACGTGTTGAATGATTCATCTGATTGTAGACATATTGCACATGTATTGAACGATTCCTTATGCGTGAATGTTTCAACATGTGTTCAACACATGTTCAGTACGTGTGTTGCAGGCGGTTGCAGACATATTGAACACCCCTCCAATCGTTTTGCCTTATTTCAATACATCGGGGCCCCAATTCAAAAAGCCCCCCAGAACCGACTTCTGCGATACGCGTCCAAATGCCGTGAAAACTTGTCCCCATAACGCTAGACCCTTCCTTAGATGATACCAAGTGCTAGTGGGTGAGTCTGACACCATTTGGGTGCCCATGCTAGCATACTCATTTTCGCTGTGTCCAGGCTGATCGCGGTTCAATAGTTTGGCCAATATGTTACACGTGTATTGGAATGTCCAGATATTAGCATACCGTCTTCAATATGCCTCCAATATGCCTCCAATACGTGTTCAACACGTGTATTGAACCCGTCTAGAAACGTAGGGAAGAGACAGATGCCGGCGTCATGACGATGAAATAATTTGTGCAAGCCATCCGAATATCCGGCGCCAAATATCCGTGCTTCAGTTCTTTCTGGTGCGTTGTGTGATCTGCATTGCCTGTGTCGGATCTCAGCTGTGACAACGCTTTTTTAGATTATAAGTGGGACTTGCACATATGTTTTGCAGCGGAAATGATTCACTCGCATTTCCGCGAGCCCACTTCACGTTTTGCGCACACGCATACACACTAAGCACACACGTACACACATACAACCACTTAGCACTGAGCCCTGAGCACACTTCACCTTGCTCAAGATCCATCAACCATACAATCATGCCGATCTGATTGAGTGTTGAATTGTAACGGCGCCAAGTGTTTTGTTTGTAGTCCGAAACGGCATGCAGCCGCCAAAACTTGGATGAGGCTGAGCCGCCACAAATTTAGCCAGGACTACCATCGCACCAGCGAACACGCTCTAATTCATAACAGCATTTACATCAGTATCATTACCATCAAACTGAACCTTTGCGCTGCAACTATTGCACTGATATGAGCAAGGCCGTCCATCGCCGGGTTTTGGCCTCACACCGCATCACTAGAGGAACAGATAAAAAAGTATGTATGCTGATCAGCAGTGAAGTTAAGTTCATCAGGATGATATACACCACCAGCATACACGTGTGTGCAGTTATGTCGCTGCACTTTACAAGTCGGTGATGCCAGCTGAAAGGGAAACACCGACCTGGATGGGAGGTAAACGTATGTTCGCGTACGCAGTCAGCTCCATGAATTTGAGAGAACGAGTTGCGCGACCCACACATATGACTCAAATATGCCATCCCCGTACATGGTCACTGAACATACTCAGTATCGACAAATGGTTTTAAGTCTAAGGGGGCCCGCCTGATCAAGGCAGTCTGGCACAGTCATCTTATTGAAATATGCTGGACGTGTCAGGGTCCCTATGGACATGTCAGGGTCCGTCTGCCCCCATCATCAGGCATGCCCCAGCCCGCTCCCTCTCGGTCTGCCCCGGGTCTGCCCCCGGTCTGCCCCCAGTCTGCCCCATCATCCGGCATGCCCCATTCATGTCAGGAGTATACATATTCCTCACTAGTGCTGAATCCTTTATTCCCCGGCATGGGTACATAGCGAGTCTCCTCTGGCTACGGGGTGTCAAAAAAGTCGCAAGGATACGCATAAACATACATACATCTGCATCGCAGCGTTGCTCGAGGTTGTTTGAATCTATAGCGCAGCGCAACTCGAGAGGTTGTTTCCTGCGCCACGCTCAGGTGGTGTTCTTATATGGTGTATCATGCCTGAGATTATATAGCGCAGCAGTGAGACTAGATTATCCGGCGCGGCAGTGAACAGACGAAATTAGCTCCCCAACGCCCCGTGAATGTGACCCGATGTGAAATATCACTTCTCGATGCCTAGTAATAACTTCTAGATACTTCTCACAACTTCTAATAACTTCACCGTATCATTTGCATATCTCACGCGCCCGCGAGACATGCATTTTCTGTTTTGCAGCCAGTTTACAGACGAAATTAGCTCCCCAACGCCCCGTGAATGTGACCCGATGTGAAATATCACTTCTCGATGCCTAGTAATAACTTCTAGATACTTCTCACAACTTCTAATAACTTCACCGTATCATTTGCATATCTCACGCGCCCACGAGACATGCATTTCCTGCTCCGCGGCCCATCTGCGACTTGTATAGCAAATGCATGCGCATGGCAAGCTGTTGCTAGGGGGGGCTATCTCCTTAGGTGGTTCAAACGTGGTGTGCGTGGTGGTGGTGGTGGGGAGTTTCCCGTGATGTTAAACAGTTGCTAGGGCGGGGGTGGGGTAATCCCATACTATCTTGCTCCCCCCGAAGCAAAGCCCTAGTGCCTAGCCCTCCATGCACCCAGTACAGTCAGGCGCGAACCACAGGTGGGCCACCAGATTTGATACTAGCAGACATTTGTGTACAGCGAACCCTGGACATCATAGAGTATCTGAAACCATTACACTGGTTCTTGAAAAACTCCACCGGGCGTTACCCCAACGCTTTGCGTATGCGACCCGTGATGCAAGAGTTACCACCACCACTGTTTTGAACCTACTGCAAATATGGGGAACAGTATAGGAAACCCACCTGCATATGGACCCGTAGCCCACCAATACAGCCTCAGATGGAATGTACCGCAGCGAGACACCCTGTGCCTGTAAATGGACCATGGAGGGGCACCCTAACACAGCCCAGATAGGACCACACCCCGGACAGGATGGTGCGCGCAATGCAAGGGCAGTATATCCCGTACCAGCCCCCTTGCTACATCACTTGTTCCATCACCTCACCTTCACCACTCCCAACACGACTGTACCATGAATCCTGTCATACCTGTACGCCTACTACATGAAGACAAGATACTGAGGAGATATCTCAGGGCGCAGAGACCGCGAGAAGAATTGAAGAGCTGCGAAACTGGGGAGTACCTTCGCTCTGCGAAGCGGCTGAGCGTTGGCAGCGTGAGCCGTGGAAGGAGAGTTGGGAAAACCAGTGAGCAGGGCAATACGTAATAACCGCGAAAGCGAAAGGGGACCGACCCAAGGACGAAAGGGCGCCGAACCCAAGAACCGAGCCGACATAATTAACGCATGGATACTCATATTTGACACCTCGCCTGTTGTATGTATAACGAAGTGAGTGGATCAGGGGATTGCCACGCCACCACTTAAGGGGGGTCGAGTTGTGCCAGGAGGTATTTGAATAATCTGATCGAATATGACCCAATGCTGTAATTAGGCGGGAAATTAGCAGTAGAATGAGATCAGCGTGACAGATGTCAAATGAGACGAGATCAGAATACTTCAGTAGGAAGATCAGTATAAAGGGAGCCGATCAGGTTGACGGCGTCAGTTTTCGTTTCCAGTACATTGAGTTAATATCTCCCAAATCCTCGTGCAAGACCGAAGTTGTTAGCACAGTGCATGGCCGAAGTTGTTAGCACACCCTCACTTACCGTTACAACTGTATACTTTATACCGATCTACATATCGTCTCTATCTTGTTATGTGATAATGCTGCCTGCATGTATCACCCGACCTACTGTGTGGTTATAACTATCTCGACATCACCGATTCGTTCGTCGTAACCGAATACAACCTCCGATCAATACATGCCCACACATATAATGTAACCCCGGGACACGGATGTGGGATGCGTTTGCCTGATGCGATCTCCTCAAATTATATTTTATGCGTCGCACAACGTTCGAGCAATCCCAACTTCTTCGTTGATGCACACTGGGGTTAATCCTAGTCAAGGACGTGCTGTGCGCATCCCTCCCTACGAGTTACATTCCGCCCTTGAGGACTTGAAGTCTGGCGCTGGGGGGTACCCCCCCACCCCCCCAAGAAAAAAAGTAAAACCGCATTATTGTTGCTGCCCGCTGCTCGTCTCCCCCCTTGGCGATCAATCCTCGCTCGAAAGCTCATGGCGGTGTTCGTCAGTCTTCTTCCGGCTAGGTCCACTACGTCTCACCGGGTGGATGCAGGTAAATAATGGGTGTTAACAAATCCGCCATCACTTGCCAAAATGTTTGGAATTAGATGATTCACGGACTTATGCGGGTCGCATGATATATAAGCGTGATTGCGCAACGATCGACCGCTTTTATCGTGATGATTTGCTTACTGCGTGTGCTAGTTGGGCCTTCTGGTGCTCTTCACGGCTCTAAGCGGTAGGTGTAGAAGCGTGTAACTTCGTTTGCACAATAGGTTCCTGGCTATGCGCATCTAAGCCTACTAATGTATCGATAACAACTCAGCCTTGAGCAATAATGACATTACTTCAGTGGCGTCTCTGCGTTTCGTTGCGTTTCGTTGTCCCAGATCAGCGTGTCGCTATCCGAACTGATGGCTTATTCACCGTGAACCAAGTACTGTAGTGCCAAATCTTTGGAATATGCATTGGGAATGGTATGCAGCAAAACCTGTCGGTGCTTGAAGCCATTTCCGTCGAGTTTGAAAAATGATCGAATGAGCGCGTTGTCGTTCTTCACATGGAATCCGCACGCACGACATGGCATTATTTATATATTTATTTCCGTTTCTGCTGGTACAGAAGACTTGTATACACGCAGGAGGCCGGTGCGCACATCAGCATTCGCACGCTACTTTATAGTTACGTCATCACATATCCAATGGAACGGCACCACAATATCATCACAACTAGAAAACTTGCTCAAAGTCACGAGGAATGATATCGCTGGGTGGCAGCTGGGGCACACACGTTGAATTTGGCGACCTCGGAGAACATATATCCATAGCGGCACCTCGATATTTACAGGCACACACATATCGCGAATACTGCCACACGTGGGATATAACGACAATGGTGCTCACGACTGAATGATTCCCTCATTCGCTACCATGCAGCATGTACCGGCATGGTCTTCCAATAAATGTCTTTCCGCCCTTTATAATCGAATCAACACGCACGACTCGCTACTTTTGTATTTCAAAGCCACGTCATTCACCTTTTGATTGGCGTTTATTTCAAACTGAAGCGATAGCCTGCCAGAGCCCTTGCGCAGGTCGCCTTGGGATATGTCTCTATAGTCAATACAATATTTAAATTGTATCGACCAAAAAAGTGTTGAATATTGAAACAACATTCATCTATTTCAACTCCTAAGATCTCTGCTCAATCCGTGTTTATTTCTTTCATTATAAATAACGACTAACCCTAGCCACATTGCACTTGAGCGCACGCAACACTTTTCTGTCATTCGACCACTATTCCGCATAACCATCGATAAATCCTTCCATTTCACAACCGTTGCCCCCTTCCATAATAGCAAGGAAACTTGCAGCACTCCGCAATTTTGACAGGTTTTCACCCGCACTGTTCGTGGCTGACAGTTGGTGGATGTGTGTTTCTAATTCAATCTACACACAGAGCACCCGTCCCCCCCATAATCACACGTGCGTATATTGCATTATCCACAGCGGGACCTAACATGGCAAGACACAGCTGCGACATGGCACCTCTGACCAAATTACTGAGTCCACTAAGTCTACGCCGGGCTGCTGGAGGAGTGCTGCACTGCATGCTTCCGATATATAGCTGAAATAGGTCAGCCCGGTCCGGGCAAGATAAATCCATCTAAAAATCTGAAAGGGAAACACTCGCAGCGCGCATGACACCAGCATTTCGCTTTCTTACGGGCGCTCCGATGTGTAAGGCGGAGCATATTTGAGTCACATCGGAGATGCGGACTATACACAAAGAATGGCTTAAAGCATGCTGATTGCGAAGACCAGCCCACTGGGGTGTTGAAAGAAGCATGGTAAGGCTGTGTACCACAGCGCGACAACACAAACACACGCAGACGTAGGCGCACCTGCTTCACACTCATTTCGACCCACTCGCACAGCCGTCCTCCAACGGCACTGGCACGCACAACCTCCTTTTGCTCCAGGTCACGCATTATTCTCTTTGCAGCCCTGGTCCGCATCTGCGGCGAGAATGAGCGGAGGGAGGGGGAAACGGGGGAGGCAGGCGAGCACCAGGCATTCGCATCACCCATTTAGTTATCGGAAGGGCTCTATCTGGTTCGCACTAAGATGCTGCAGGCAAGGCGAGGGAACGGGTCATGCCAAAGCGTGGTGCCAGAAGTGGTCGCTTGGTCGGGCATGCCATCGCCATGCATGCTGCAGATGCAGGGATGAGGGAGCCGCATCGCGTGGCCCAATGCAACAGGCGTAAGTGATGACGCACGCCACGTGGCAGCGGCGAGTTAGAGTTCAACCACAACTGTCCACTTCGGCAGCACTGCTTCACTCCACACTGGGACCCTCACCTGCTTATCTTCGCAGTACATAAACACATCCTCTTTGGACTCCTGCAAGACGGAAAACTCACAGCACTAAGTCTCACGAGGTGCCCGCCTCGAGTTGAACCGTCCTCTACTGCTGACTCACGCTGGGCTGCTGGATGCGGTATGTCCCATCTCCTCCCACGGACCGACTCCCAGCCGTGACGCGATTTGAGTTCGCCAGGTGCAAAGGCGCTGGCTTTGTGGCTGGCTCAGCCAATCAGCAGCCCGTGCTCGGCGGAAGGTTGCAGGAGCAGGCGATCTCCCCTCCCGTGCGCCTCCGGGAGGTTGCGTGAAGGTGAGGGCAATGGTGACCTATATGCGGACAGGATCTGGCATCATCAATGGTGGCCTATACGCGGACAGGATCTGGCATCATCAATGGTGGACTATACGTGGACAGGATCTGTACCATCAATGGTGGACTATATGTGGACAGGATCTGGTATCATCAATGGTGGACTATATGCAACCAGGATCTGGCATCATCAATGGTCGCCTATACGCGGACCGGATCTGGCATCATCAATGGTTGGACTATACGCGGGAGAGGATCTGGCATCATCAATGGTGGACTATATGCGGACAGGATCTGGCATCATCAATGGTGACCTATACGCGGAGAGGATCTGGCATCGTCAATGGTGGACTATACGCGGAGAGGATCTGGCATCATCAATGGTGGACTATGCGCGGAGAGGATCTGGCATCATCAATGGTGGACTATATGCGGACAGGATCTGGCATCATCAATGGTTGGACTATATGCGGACAGGATCTGGCATCATCAATGGTGGACTATATGCGGACAGGATCTGGCATCATCAATGGTGGACTATACGCGGAGAGGATCTGGCATCATCAATGGTGGACTATATGCGGACAGGATCTGGCATCATCAATGGTGGACTATACGCGGACAGGATCTGGCATCATTAATGCCAGTGCTGGAAGCTTTACGCGCTGTCCAAATGGCTGACAGCGGAGATGGCTGAATTCCACATCACTCCTTCCAACACATTTTGACATACACCTCCTTCATCCCTCGCGCGTGGTGATTTTGCTATACTAACAGAGTACGCTTCGTAGAATCGGATGCGGCTTGCCGGCCAATCTAATAGCTAGCGCCTCTGGAGTCCGCCTCGCCCTCAATGCTGATTCTCGGAGCTATTCCTTTTAATTGATAAGCCCCCACACAACTGCCCCCATGAGCACCCCATCCGGACTCGGCGAGCTTTCAGGACTTCCACGCGCCGTGCTTAGTGTCACGGGGCCCGCGCACCTGGTTCAGCTTCTTCAGCAGATGATCCGGGTGCCTCTCGCTAAGCTGGATATTGTGCCTCACCAACTTCCACAGATTCATTTTCGACCTTTCGTATTTAGGTGCGACCAGGTAGGGGTCCGCCGGGAAGGATGCCAGGTCGGGACCTAGATAATCCTGTGCGACATTCCGTCACCCCTCAGAAGCATACTCATGCACCGAGGGGCTGGCTCGATGGCAACTCTACTGTGACTTAGCCGGCGCCTGTTCGCACCAAGATATGGCAGACTCGAGGCGGATGCCTGGCCACCCTTATATGAGCCAACCACGCGGCAGTTGAAATTCTGATTTGGTGTGGCGCTCTCGCTCAGATGAACAGAGCGGCGTCCGTGCGCGCATCTGTCGGCTTCAGAGCGAAGTGCCTCACATCCGTGTTCGCATCTAGGGTGTTACCTCGTAGGATCCAATCTCCAGGATCACGAACAAGGCGGTGAACACTTTGACCAATATGACTGGGGGCTTGTCATAACCCTGTGACACCACGCCGCACCACACATGCCCTCACACCAACTGACCTGACTCAGTCGGAAGGGCCCGCGCATCAATGCCAGCTTCTGAGTTGTCCTGAGTGAAAGATGATGACCCGGTCATATGAAGCTGCTGCTCCCTGATGGGAAGGAAATGTGCGACCGGACCACCCCATCAATTTGCAGCATTGCACTCGACGGTAGGAGCAGGGTGTGAGCACGCCACTGACCCGTGTTAAGCCAAGACGCAGGCCATTGGCAGATCTATGCGCGTGGTCCCCTTTGACGCAGCGGTTTCTGAACAGACCGCAAAAAGAAAAATATGTGCGCTGGGTGCCGGAAGAGTTGGAGGTGGACCAGATCACGATAAAATGGTAAAACGGTGAATACGCCTTCGTCACTTCCCCTGGCACATGGGAAGGCACGCCTCCGCGATCGCGCCCCCTCTACTAACAAGCCCCCTTCAACCTCTACCCTCTTCCGTGCACCTCAGCATCAACACTGAGCGGAACAGATTTGCAATCTGTGGGGGTGATGTGGCGAGACCTGTCAGCTGCCTACTCTGCGCAATGACATGCGCGTACGGTCAAGAATATGGTGGGCTTTGGAGGGGGCGATAGGTGAGTAAGGAAAGGAAGGGGGGAAGAGACGGACCTTCATCTCTCTCAAACATTGTGAAGTGAACTTCTTCTTGCTTAGCAAATACTGGAGACCTTTCTTCTTCTCCCTCTTCAGCCCGTCCAGTATCCCCTTAATTCTATCCCTGCGCACCTCGTGTAGACCCCCCTCATCCTCAGTATCTCAAATGCAGTCAAAGATAAGAAGTGCCACCTCAGCTGGGAGCCTCCCCGCAGCACCACCAATCAGGAACCAGGGATGCTTGGCAAAGCCGCTGCTGAAATTGCTGGGCTGTGCTCTGACCCACTCTTCTGAGGTCGCCAGGTTGCGGCCGAGACCAGCCTTTGAGGCGGAGAATTCGCTGTTTCACACATGTCGGATGTAACTTGCATCCGCTTTCTTCAACACCCTCTGATGATCGAGTGGCTGAGGTTCTTCAATGTCAACTTTGCTTAGCGGATGAGCGCTGCCACCTGGCGCGCAGGCAGCACTGCCAAAGTAGCGAACGCGCACATGCATATAACCGTTTTACCTCAACATCGCAGAAACACGGATCAAACCGCTTCAGACATTTTCCAATGCTCCATCAATTGCTAAATCATTAATCTGGAATTATAAATATTATTGGTAATCATCAGATTGGTAATCCGGTGCCCTAATCCCTCAATGCTTGCATCTCTTTATTTGGCCACAGCGATGCATCTTCTATAAGAATAGTTGCTGACACCTAATCCATGGTGTTCCAGAAACTTGCACCTGCATGTTCATACGATTGCGTACCGTAGAGAGCCCATGCACATTTGGCAGGCGCTGGGAGTGCACATGGTGTGTGTGTATTTGACGGCAGTGTGTAACTAGTGGGGATAGACAGGGCGGGAGGTGAGATCGCACATATCCGTTGTGTCGTACGTGTCCGTAGGCACTTGGACTGGGTTCCTGCACAGCGTTCATTCACGAACGTCGAAAAATAAGTTTCGGTTTACACACAAGGCAGCGACCCCATGCTCGCCGTGCGGGCAGCTTGCAGCGGAGTGCATGTGTGCATTCCCGGGCCAGCCGCTTTCACTTCGGATGACCAGAGGGTCCGGGCCGCACTTCGGATGACCAGAGGGTCCGGGCCGCACTTCGGATGACCAGAGGGATTCCTCCGGATTCATCTGACACGCGTGCTTGCCCGTGCGCTGATTTCTCCCCCAGAACCCGGCTGCCAGGATTCGTCAAGTAGATTGACTTCGGCGTGCGTGCGTGCGGGCGTGTGTTTGCGACCCCCCCGGAAAAAAAATGCGTTGGCCCGGGTGCGGAAACGATTTCTTGTTGTGTTCTCACCGCGCCACTTCGTCGAAGGCGAAGCACAGCGCTTTCGCGGTCAGCGTCATGATCTCGATGGCTTTGGGCACGGTGATGTCCCTCGGCCTCGGAAAGCCGCCTGCCCGCCGCCTCACAGGCGCCCTCAGTCGCAGCCCTCCTCCCCACCCTCGCCGTGAACCACTCACACACTCAAGATTGAGGGAGAAGTGCCGTACCGTGCTTGAGGCCCGGCGCTCGCCTCACACGCGCGCCACGTGAAATGAGCCGAGCAATGCCAAAGCAACAACATGTGCACTGCTGGCTAACGCGTGCCAATATTTTCTGTTGACTAGACAGTTGAGCCATTCTTACATTGGCTGCCATTCAGGAAAATCTGACCTGGCTGGCAACCCTGCTACAGGAGATCAGGTTCGGAAGGGACTCGAGTGAGAGGAGAGCAAACGGGGGCGAGAGAGGATTTCACCCAGGAGATGGTCGCAGGAGAGAGAGCAAAGGGGGGAGAGAATTTCACCCAGGAGATGGTCGCAGGAGAGGAGAGTAAAGGGGGAGGGGAGAGTGGATTTCACCCAGGAGGTGGTCGCAGGAGAGGAGAGCAAAGGGAAGGGGGGAGGGGAGGGGAGAGGATTTCACCAAGGAGATGGCTCCAGGAGAGAGAGCAACGGAAGGGGGGTTGGGGGAGAGATTTCACCCAGGAGGTGGTCGCAGGAGAGGAGCAAAGTGGAAGGGGGGAAGGGAGAAAATTTCACCAAGGAGATGGTCGCAGGAGAGGAGAGCAAAGGAAGGGGGGAGGATTTCACCCAGGAGGTGGTCGAGAGGAGGAGCTGAAGGGAAGGGGGAGGGGAGAGGATTTCACCAAGGAGATGGTCGCAGGCGGTACGGAGCATGACGTGCGACAGAAAGGCGACGCATTGCTTCCCGGCGATGTTGTGGATGGGGATGATCATGACGGTCCCCGAGATCATCAGCGCTCCACGCTCCGCCGCAGCATCTTGCATCTTCAGCAGCTCCCCCGCCTTCATGCATGTGGACATCCCGACCTGCACCAGCCAGCGAATGCCACAGAAACCAAAGTGAACATGGCGCGTACACGGCATCGCATGGCACCGCCCACATTCCACCTCCAGCTTCGTGGGGCTGCTACGGGCTTGGTGATGCTTGAGCTGAATCTACCGTGCAGAAATGCAGTTGCTCGTTGCACCCTACCTTCAGCCCCCCCCTGCGGCGCCCAGCGCGCTCGCCTGGGTGCCGAATTTGATGTCCTCAGTGGACAGCATCACGTCCAGCCTCTCATCCGCGAGCTCCTCCTGGGCCATCGCACTGTTGTAATCCTCGGAGGCCTCCTCGCTCTCCAGGTCCGCCTCCGCCTCTGTGAAGAAGGCCGCATTCCGCTCCGGGTCCTCCTGCTCCTCCTCCTCGCCGTCTTCCTGCACCGGGCTGCTCCGGCTGGACAGAGTGAGGCAGATGCCGTATGCGCTGTGGAAGTGCTTGAACAGCTCTGTGCACAAGTCGAACATCGAGCGCTCCGTGTTCGCCCTCGCCAGCTCCTGGAGCATGCGGTGTGTCTTGATGTCCGCCGCCTTGTAACTATACCCCAATACCTGCATATTCACAGCGCACCTGTGTCACATGTGCCTAGTATGCAGACCTGCCCCCCTGTGGCACATGTGCCTAGTATGCAGACCTGGCCCCCTGTGTCACATGTGCCTAGAATGCAGACCTGGCCCCCTGTGTCACACGTGCCTAATATGCAGACTGGCCCCATGTGTCACATGTGCCTAGTATGGACCTGGCCCCGTGTCACATGTGCCTAGTATGCAGACCTGGCCCCTGTGTCACATGTGCCTAGTATGCAGACCTGCCCCTGGGTTCCATCACCCCTCACAGCTGCCCATCCGTCCACAGTGCCTTCTCCATCCCTCTTCCCTCCTCCTCCCTCCCCCTCCTTGTTTTCCCCCCCCTTTGACCTGCATCTTCCCAGCGATGTCGTAGAGAGCTTCCATGTGGTCCACCGCTTTGGCGAAGTTGCTGGAAGACATGTTGCTGAGGACGGCGGCTGAGCGACTGGAGGACGACGTCGAGAGCAGGCGAGCAGCGGCCACCGTGTCCAAGCCGCCCAAGTCGGAGGTGGTCTTCCACGGCCGGAACTCGTCGTTCGTCATCAGAGTCTTGACGCCGTTGAAGCTGTGCGCGTGGCCTTGGATCTGCAGCGCCTTGCTGGGCCGCACTCCTGCCTGCTCCAGGATGTCGGTGCAGTCTTGGATGCGCCCCTGGGACATGATCGAGCCCACCATGGAGGGGGACATGAGGTCCACCACCGTCCTCCGCAGGTTCGGATCGAGACGCTTCAGAACCTGGGACCCCCCCCTCCGCACCCTCCCCCGTCTCCGCATTGAAATGCCCTCCGGGCGCGGCTTTACCCCACACCCCCTCCCCGTGCCTGCGCGCTAACGATTACACTTGCCTGTGCGCGAGTCAGCAATCGGCGAGTGACGGAAGGCGCGGCCATGCGTTGGAAACCAGGCGTGCCGCATCCTTCCAAATAACCCAGTCCACGATCGACCATACCCGCGAGATTGCTCGCGTGCCGCAGCCACCGCGCCATACGCGTGGTGGATCTCTTCCTCGAGGCCGCCTTCGCTGCCATGCGCCTTTGGCGGGGCACTCTCCACCGAGCGCGCCCCGTGTACGCACGCCGCGCTTCCGCGCTTTCGACTTTATCAGCGATCCATTGTGACTGCCTCCGCGCTTGGCGGGCTCTGAGGGAGGCACTCACCTGGAAGGCCGTCTGCTCTCGGGTGCTGTGTAGGATCTTGGCGACACGGCGGGCGTCTAGCATTTTGGTGCTCAGTACAGCGGCCGAAAGGTTGAAGTCCATGCCGCCCAGAGCTGTCGCCGAGCATTCCGTGCCATGGAGCTGCATGCGCATGGCGATGGCCTCCGCCGACGAGTCTAGGGGGGGCGGCATGACGATGGTGCCACCAGCAGGG
The DNA here is from genome assembly GCA_001247695.2 of Cymbomonas tetramitiformis. NCBI lineage: Eukaryota > Viridiplantae > Chlorophyta > Pyramimonadophyceae > Pyramimonadales > Pyramimonadaceae > Cymbomonas > Cymbomonas tetramitiformis. The sequence goes on along the minus strand of LGRX02035671.1, from coordinate 12,722 downwards.
ACTGCCAGATCGCAGGGCAGTCCGGTGCTCGGTGAGAAGGTGCACCCGGGTCCCAGGTCTGCGGTGGCCGGGGCTCCCTCGGGGGAAGAAACGGAAGCCCCGCTGGGCACCGTGATGCGATACGGCCCCCCTAGAGGCGGTAGTGTCACCTCGGCCTGTGGAGGCAGCACCAGGTAGAACTCTTTGTTGGCATCCTCGTGGCTCTGGTATATGGACTTTGTGTACCCCTGGTGCCCAAGGCTAAGGTCTGACATGAGTATTTGGGTCTTGGGGGGGAGAATGCAGAGGTGGTACAGCAATGGAGGTGTTGGCATGCAGCTCGATGTGTCGCTTCTGGCCGATACGGAACACCACCTCGGACCTGCTCGGGATGCGGAGCCTGGCGCGGCCCTCCTTCGGCGTGATGATGATGGAGCCCTTGGTACATTTCGCCAGGCTTGGCGGGCCGGGTGGGGCGAAGTACACTGCCTGAGTGGCCGCCAGCCTGGGATGGGTATCGCGGGGGGGCACCACCCGCGCGCTCGGGGGAATGTTTATGGTGAACTCCAGCTCGCCGTCCAGCGGGAGCACCACAGAGCTGCCGCCCGGGAGAATCACGTCCCCGTCAGTGCCCATCGGGAAGGTCAGGATGCTGTGACTCGGGATGGTGAGCGCGGTCATCTTTGCTGTCCCGTCGTTGGATGCGGGAGTGATCAGGGTGGTCGCGCCGGGGACGTTCACCACGTGCCCTTCGTTCTGTTCCTTCTCGGCCAGCACAATCTTGGTCGCGGGAGGCACTGCCACATCATCCCCTCCATCCCACGCACCCGCCCATACTTTGAGATATGTGAGAAAACTTGGGGCATCTATCTTTCCCCCACCCCGACCCTTGTCAAGCCCACCACCGTGCGGCCCTCTGGGAAATGGCCCTGAAGCCGGGCAGCAGGCCATCTCGCCGCCTCTGCGTGCCTCGTTTTGAGGGATGAGGCGCGTGAATCGTGATGCATGCGGCACGGCGTCGCACTGTCCGCTGCAGAGGCGGCATGCAGTCCTGCGCGGCATGTGACGGGACAGCAGGAGATCCAGAGACAGAGGGAACGAGAGAGAGAGAGAGAGAGGACGGAGGATGGAGGTGCACCTGAAATGGTTGATTCGCCCACTGTGAGGGCGGCGGCCCATTTGCACTCCACGATGTGTCGGTACGTTGCCCAGGGCATCAGCGCTGCACACCAGACCCATCCACCCATGATGACCCAGCGCCGCAATGCTCGGGACACCCTTCGCCACCGGTGCACAGAAGTGGCCAATGCAGCATGCGGCTTCGTGCGTACGGCGGACCGCGCCCAGAGGGGCGGCCGCGGGGCCACTGATTGGCCCCATTGTCTATGGGAAGCAGTAACCGAGTCACCAGACCGCCACAGCGAAGCAAGGCGGCTGCACTTTGTGCCCGCGCCAAAGATCCGAGCCTTCCGCCCACACTGAACGGATTGACATGAAATGGCAGTAGGTGCGGCAACCAAAGCCAGCCCACCATCGTCCCAGTGGGCGCTTCAGCACTCACACAAAATGTGTATAAGCGAGTCTGGACGGGCTGGAAGTCCACCAACAACACTTAGGGGGGCCGCTGCTTGACGGAGGTTAGTGAATGTCGACTAACTACACACAAGTGCGGGGCAATGGTTTGGTCCTCCGAGCAGGGTACGGCGGCCTCGTCTCTGGCGCGGATTCCTCTCAGCGTGGTCTGAAATCCGTTGCCAATGGAATTTCGAACCCGTCATCACACTGAACGACATGAGGCCCGCCGGCGAAAGCCAGCCCGCCATCATTCCAGTGGATGCGAGAAGCATGCAGGAACCAGGGCGGGGCGATAACAAAATACCATGTGTGTGCGATGATGGGTTTGGACCTGCATGTATGTGTGTGTACCTATTCTTGAACCTACGTCATCGACAAGGAGCATCCCAGCTACCGAACTGCTGTGCGTGCTCTGCTGATTTGGACAGGCGGACGTAGAAACAGTAAAACGCAATGCCTTGTGTACTCGGCAGAGATAGGCTGGGCACGTGTGTGGGGAAGGGCTAGACGGAGATTGAGCTGCCTTGAAATTGATGGTCAAGCCACATGAGAAGCGATGTATTCTGGTATGAAGGGTAGAGTGCAGGTGTTTGAAAATGGCAAAAGAAAGAGGCCCGGCGTCCACTGCAGCAAAGGCTGGGCAGTTAGGTGTTGTATGGAGCCGCTGGAAACAGCTTCAGGAAGCAGTTTGTGGGGCCTATGTCATCAACGTCAGCCATGCCATCATTGTCAGACAGACCGCTTCAATCCTTAGCCGGGATGCAGCTGCCCAACGTCATGCGCCATGCGAGTGGCACTGGGGCGCACCAACATCCTGCTCTTGACGCTGCTCCAGCTTGCTCTCGAGCTCTGTGAAAATGCAGGTCACCCCCCGGGTCGATGAATCTGGATGGGGCAGCTGAAGACTGGACACGTCACTTTCGGGATAGATTCGGAGCGACTGTACGGCCGCGCTCCACTCTCCCTCCCAGCGACCTCTCTGAAGATACAACCGTTTGGAAAGACTAAAACAATTTCCGGAGCGAGACTGCCGATGTGGAATCATACTCATCCAAACCTGGGCATCGTGCGGTTGCGCGCTCGCGGTGTGGGTTTGAGCGTGCCATCAGTGCACGAGCGAGTTTCCATAACAAACTCAGAGATCATGGGACTTTATCAAATTGTGTGATGTGGATGTGGTGCGTTTCTTGCATCCCAAAATAGGGGTGTCGAATCCTAAAGCGATGTACATGCGTGGTGCGCACCTCTGATTCGATTGTCCTTCTCAATTATCTCCTGATTCTTCTCCTGCAGCTTGCTCTCCAACTCCTCCACTTTCGCAGCTAGCCCGGCGCGCATCTCAGATTTGTGAAGCTGCAGAACAGGTTCCCCCACATCCCAAACCACTCAAAACGCCTGAAAACCGCACACGTGGATGGTGCGCAATGGTTGGATGGATGGATTGATGGTGCGCATTGGATGGATGGATGGATGGATGGATGGATGGTGCATTGGATGGATGGATGGATGAGCGCAGTGGATGGATGGATGGATGGATGGATGGATGGCGATGGTGCGTAATCAATGGATGGATCGATGGATGGATGGCGTGATGGAAAGTAATGGATGGATGGATGGATGGATGGCGGATGGTGCGCAATGGATGGATGGATGGTGGATGGTGCGCAACGGATGGATGGATGGATGGTGCGCAACGGATGGATGGATGGATGGATGGATGGTGGATGGTGCGAACGGATGGATGGATGATGGTGGATGGAAGAATTGGATGGATGGATGGATGGTGGATGGTGCGCAACGGATGGATGGATGGTGGATGGTACGCAACGGATGGATGGATGGTGGATGGTGCGCAATGGTTGCTCGATGGGGGGATAAGGTGTGCAGGATACTGATGCTCATATAGGCAAGTCAAACCATAAACCGCGGCTTGCCATGCGTCATCCACAAACCGCGGCTTGCCATGCGTCATCCACAAACCGCGGCTTGCCATGCGTCATCCACAAACCGCGGCTTGCCATGCGTCCTCCACAAACCGCGGCTTGCCATGCGTCATCCACAGGTGCTCTGCAAAAACAGCGCGTGGCATGATGCCAGCTGTAGCTTTGAGGCGGTTCCTGCGAGGGTGGTTTGTATGCCGAGCCACCGTGGGGGTAGGCGGCATGGGGAAAGATCCCGAACCTTTCTTAGAGCTTCGCGATGCTGCTCGAGAAGTTCGTTCATGGCATCCTCCTGCGCATTTCCCGCAGGTGCCATGCCCTCAGGTGACTTACCCGTGGATCATCATTCTTTCATTCCCAGCCCCCTTTAGCACCCCCACGTCAAGTTGTGGTGCACAAGTCCACTGGATCCGCCCGCGATGTCCGCCATGCGGTGAGCCTCGTAGCGGACGCCGGAGTATTCAGGGGTTTTTAGGGTATGGTGGAGTTGTGCTCCGCGCGCGTCGAAAGCCAACGTGTGCAGCGATTCCCACCTTTGCAGAAAGCTGCTGATTCACCACTCTGTACCCCTCCTGCGCGCTATGCAGTTGAAACAACGAATTCCGGAGGGAGCCTTCCAGCCCCTCTCGAATCTGCATCCACACCCTCTCCGCCCTGTGATCCTGTGCCCCCAGCAAGTGCAACGGAGGTCCCTGCAGATTTACACAGACGGCAATGCAACACGCAGCGGGTTGCTGAATTCAAAATGTTCCAACATGCAGCACACCTCGTGCTGCCGTCTCCTCTCTGCCTCTGCCATTTCAGCAGAACCCATCATTGCCATGTTGCCGGCTTGAAACTCGAGCATCATCCGCCTTAACTTCTCATCCATTTCGTCCTGCACCTTCGCCATCTCTAGTTCCTGGAGCACCCCGCCTCATCGCCTTCACTTGTCAGCGCAAAAGTGGACGTGGATAAGAAGTCACGTTTTTGGACATGATGTCCAGAACCAGATGTTCAGAAAAAAAAACTGTCGACCAATCCAATTCTTTGAATATCTTGCATGAATGAATAAATGTCTGTGCTTATGTTTGGAACGACTCCTTTGGCACCCCGTAGCCACAGAGGACCGGCTGCACTATGTACCCACGCCGGGGATCAAAGGATTCAGCACACACTTCGGGACACTTATCCAAATTATAAATGTGTGTGTGTGTGTGTGGGTGAAAACATGTATGCACAACCTGTATGTGCATACAACGTTGTATACCGGGTTGTACATATGCAAGTTGATTGTGAAATCAATAACAGAATAGAAAAATAGACCCTTTTGATCAAATTAAATATGATATTGCATCATTCTCGAATATGCAAAAATATATCATTATCCGATTGGCATATTCGCATTACAATACGTAAATCTATTCATTCAATATATGCGGGGAAAATACAACTTGAAAACGAGGGGGCAAGTATCAGGAATTCAACATCTAAACGGTATAAATATGCAAGTATGTGGAATAGACTTAAAGGTTGTTGCTCGGCTCACGGCGAGAGCGACATCCTCGTTTCACCAACGAGGCATGGATGCAGACACCTACAATCTTGATCTTATAGACGCTCACCAAATCCAGAAATTTGCTGGTGGATGCAAACATGTATGGCGTGACAAAGTTGAATATTGGGCCTCACAGGGATGGCAACGGGCTGCCACACTCATGATGGACTCATGTCATCACACGTTTGCCGCTGCTGGAGGAGACTTGTCTCATCCTGCTGCAGCGAATCACGGCCTGCTGATTGCTTGAGCTGACAGCGTTGCAGTGAGCCCGGGGGAGTGCAGTGGAAAGAGGGGAAGGCCGGGAGCCGCTGGGGCCTCGACTGAGTCAGCACTGGGGGCACACCAGCTCTGCCACACGAGTGCGCTCAAGATTTAGCAAGCGCTGCAATTCATCAGCCGCTTTCAAAAAAAATCCAAGCTGATTTTTCCCCATCGCAGAGAGCGCCGCCTGCACCAGGAATCAGCCGCGCCCTCAGCAGAAAAAGAGGTCAGTGCGCAGCAGCCAGGAGGGGCGAAGTGGGAAGGCAGCCGGGGGAGGGGCGAAGGCAGCTGGGGAGGGGCGGGAAGGCAGCCGGGGGGAGGGGCGAAGTGGGAAGGCAGCTGGAGGGAGGGGCAAAGCGGGAAGGCAGCCGGGGGGGAGGGGCGGGGAAGGCAGCCGGGGGAGGGGCGAAGCGGGGAAGGCAGCCGGGGGAGGGGCGAAGTGGAAGGCAGCTGGAGGGGAGGGGCAAAGCGGGAAGGCAGCCGGGGGAGGCGGGGAAGGCAGCCGGGGGAGGGGCGGGGAAGGCAGCCGGGGGAGGGGCTGGGGGTAGCCGGGGGGAGGGGCAAAGCGGTGCTGGTTGTGGCCAAACAGAGGGATGTATCTCAGCAGACCCTCGTCCTTCCAAGCATGCCACTGCCGGAGGGGGCTGCCTCGATCATATACTATAGTTTCTCTTTACGGTCCAAGCCAATGACCGGAGACTAACAGCTGGGAAGGAGTGAGACCTGGAGGTAAGGGAGAGCGATGGAACCTCGTGACGAACCTTCATGAGGACTAATAGAGGCTTGAAGTCGTGGATGGACCTCGGGATCTGACACACAAGCAAAGCCACTCCGAGGTTAATCGCTTGGGATCGAGCACCTGGTGCTGACATTGCTATACATCGCCCCTGAAGCCTCGGATGTCGCTGCGCATTGCAAGGAGCACTATGGTGGCGCGCCCTGCGGACTACGAAAGTTGCAAGGAATCTCAAACAGGTCGATGCAGCAGGTCGTTCGGCATCAGCCCCACTTGCCCTTAGCTGTGTGTGAGCTCACAGAACTCACCAGGCCAGTTATCCAATCACAAAACTCTTGAATATCCACCTTGAAGTTTTTTTGGATCTCCTGTTGTGGGTGCATTCCCCAGCCAGCAGGTGAGAAAACAAGCACAGAAAAATAGTCCCAGTGACAAGCACCTATTGTGAAGGAAGCGGTCGAAAGCTGGCGGCGGTGCCAGCTGCAACGACGCACTTGGTGCGTGTCTTTACAGATGGATTTGTGACCATCCTTCTGCAAATGTCTCGTGCTCTCTCGAGACGGCCAACTAAGCAGGACAAGCTCACAGCATCATTCATGTCATACAAGTCAGAGAAATCCGCCAAACCGAGTCACGACTTATTTGCACTTCCCACTGTATTTCTGCGGCTCCTTGGAGTCCCCGACATGTCTTGGTCGCTCAGAAAGCAGGCCGCAGGAGATGTCCATAAGCTCCACAGAAAACCGTACGCGAGGATAGCCGCCATCCGCTCTCCGGCAGGCTTGGAGGCTCCTGCGAGGTCTGAGGTTTCGGGAAAGTCGAGAACACGATGATTGGAGAGCTTTTGGGAGAGTGTGGGCAGTGAGGTATGTTCAGTTGGAGTACCTCCCATTTCGTTAACGCAGGAGCAGGAAGATCATCGTGATGCCTGCAACGCCGAGTCCACGCCCTGGCAAAGATGAGATCCCGGGCAAAGGAGAGACCCCGGGCGGCATGGAGCCCCTGCGACTTCCGAGCAACGGAGTGTGCGCCTTCGAATATTGGAAAGTTGGGTGGGATGTCTCAGTACCCAGCTGTGGAGTGAGTGCACGGAAGCATGTGGAAACACCACTGCCATGCCCCCTGTCCAACCCTAAGGGGCAAGTGCATAACATCAAGAAGAGGCCCCTAACTTTCCTTTAGCAGGGCTTTGCCACGTCTCTTTTACAGATATACCTCCCAAGCCCTCGCTGGGAAGGCGACATACATGAATAGAGCATATGAATATGTACGTCGCGAGTACCGCATGCCGTTTGCGAGCTCATCGGTATCCAATACCGCTTCGCCCTGCCACACATTGCGCCGCAAACACACCTTGTTAGGGGAGGCTGTTGCCTCGTAGCAAGAAGACTTCCTTCATGCAAGCCAAATCAAGAATCGCCCTGCCCTTTAGCGAGTTTGGTTATGGAGATCGTATGGGAAATAGGGAGCAGCTACCTTATCCCAGTCGCAAAACACGTCAAGATGCTTCATCACTTGGTCGCCCCTGTGTGGCCGGCGTCACGCTGAGTTGCGTGAGGGTGATAGCTTTTACGACAGCATGGAAGTCCATGTGTCAGGCATTATTTAGGCGATGCAGTGCAAGTGAGAGAGGGATTATTCTCACGGAACGAGGCTCAGAAAGCCCAGCATCAGCGCTGATCCTAACACTGCAGGCTTTGAGAACTGCGCAAACAGGAACGCACTCAATACAAGATCTCAGGAGCAAAAGACAGAGACAGCGCGAGCCCATGGACGTCTAGAACCAGCTTGTACCCCGTCCCAAGTGCGTGCAATGGTGTTCTCGCAGATAAAAACGCATACTTTTACCTATCACACTCTACTATCAGCAATCTGAGGGCTCTGCAAAGCTTGCGTGTGCTGGTGATTTGCTCAGCCGTACTAAGCTGTACAAATGCAGCTGCTTGTGCATCGCACCTAACTGTGGACAGCCCGCGCTTGCTCTTCTTGCGCGCAATGTTGTCCGGGCTGAGGAAGAATCGGTAATATTTTCCAGTCACCCCGCGCTGTCCTTGAAAATCCTGCTTTGGAATAGGATCCACGACATATCGGGAGGAATTGCCAGTCCTAATCAGCTTCGGAAGCCGGTGCGCCACTGTCTGTTCTTCAACTGGTTTTGGCTCCGTGGAGTCGATATCGGCGGTAGATATCGGACGCAACACGGTGGACCTCATGCTGACTCGCGGCAGCTCGAGAGACTTTGGAACCAGGGCAAGTGGTGATTCGAAAGAATTGCCAGTTGCGGTCGTTGAGAGAGTCGGGCAACCCACATGGGTGCGCGGGTTTCGCAGTTGCAGCTTGTCATCTGCTTGCATGACGCAAGATTAATGGCGCCCTACTAACTTTGATTTCCTCAGTCGAATTTGAAATCACTCAAAGTCATCGAAGCTGCTGGCGGAGTTGAAAATAGAGTAAAGCGCCTGGGCTTAAATGCGTCCTTTGATTCGGCACAAATGCCGAAGGGGCAGGAATGCTGCACCGGAAGCGTTTCTCGATGAAAATCGTTGTATTATATGGTTTTCTCTTTCAAATTTTAGGTTTCATATATTCGACATAAGTTAGCCAGTAACAAGAATGTTGCATAAAAAACAACAGGAGCTTGCTTCATGTACCTGAAGCGAACAATCGTTGTCGGAGGGAAGAGCAAGAGGCATGGATTTAGATTTGAGCTTAGAGCTTGAGTTCCGGGAAACAAAGAAATATTACAATTAATTAGCAGCTGCAAAAAACTTGTTGCATGGTCGCGAAGCGTCAATATTACTAGGCACGGTCGATCTCAAAAAGAAATCTCCACTAGGACATCTGACCGTAAGATCATGTGCGCGACCGTGCTTGCGTCCCAACATGCCATGCGATAACGCGTGGGTGGCGTCGCGGTAAATGTACGCGAATGCAGTGGCACTGTCATCGTTAGCGTCTGGCGATCGTGAGATCGGAAGTTCGTCTGTGTTGCCCGTTGGGATTCACGCTTTGCTGCTGATTAAGTAAGTAAGGGAAGGTGATCTCAAGCCTGCGGCGCTATCCTAGCTGTAGCTCCTGCCACAACGCATTCGACAGGGGCTCTACAGTACTGTACAAACGGTGCGCCGAAATTATCACCCGGCCCTCACTGTTAGCGTCGCAATGGGACGATAATTTGTGACGACGCGACGGCTCACAATCGCCGAAAACGTGACAATGACGATTCCGCAGAGCGGCCGATCAGAACGATTTTCCCGTTCAGACCTATTTGCGCCACTCGCGACTTCTCATTTTAGTTTTCCGACGCTAAGCGAAAAGGGCTGCAGTCCTTGATTGTTGCTGGATGTGACACACCGACAGTAAAGACTGTCACTTGTCACTTCCTATAGTAGGCTGGGTGACCGTCACCAGTAGGGAAACACCCGTTAGTATTTATGTGTATCTCTTTTATCAATCTGAGAATTTTACCGTTCTGATATCGAAACCCTTAACTCAGGGTTTATTCTCCGTTATCCGATATATACACCCGACTATATATCTGACAGGTTTGGCCCCACTTACGTTTTATTTAGCCACTGCGACACCGCGAGGATGATTGGCTAAAGCCGGACGCTTGGGATGGAGTGAGGCGCTCCGCGCGTGGGAGTGCCGGCAGTCGCGGGTATGGCCTAAGTTTTGTGGGTTGATTTACGGCTGGCTGTAGGCCTTTGAGGGCATCTTTTCTACGGGATTTAACGTTGGATTGGTTTACGCATCCTGGTTGGTCACCACACCGTTTCGTATCGGCCGCCATCTACCACACGACTTCTCGGAATTTCTGTTCTCTCACGGCAGCCGTATCGGCGACCCACCACATTTCTTGGCCGCCCAAGACTACCGCATTTTTTCCACGTCTTCTTGCCTCACTCCACCCCTGTAGTCTTCTTCATCATGGTTGCTTCTACTAGATCAACGGCTAGCATGGCGCATCGCCGCCGCACATTAAGCACAATCTTTGACTCCGTTGCTGCCAGGCATGCCAACACACCCGCGACCCCGACAGCGGCACAGCCAGCCGCTAATTCGGCGGGTGCTACATTTTTGGCATCGGTACGCACCTTGCAGCGGGAGCACTTCGACATGAAGGTGGCGAAGCACGTCCAGCGCAAGTTGTTCGACGGCAAAGAGGGTAGATTTTCCGGTGCGGAGCCCCACGCGGCGGCCATCTTCACGAGGATGGTCTCTGCCCTGCAGGCAGCATTCGTCACTGAGGACACCGGTTTCCTCCCGCTCTTCACGCTGGACGACGCTACTTTGGCCGTCCGCGTGGAGGCCAACAATTTGTTGTTCTCCACGATCGAGCTGCTGATCGACCCCTCGTCGCCCGCGGCGGACTGGTTGGACTCGTCCAGCGCCAGCTTCCCAGCAGACGGTAAGCGTGTCCTACTCGAGTTCGCCCGTCGGATGATCCCGGTCGGGGACCCCTTCCAGGGGCAAGCGGACATGTTTGCCGTCCGCATCGTTGCGGGCGTGGACCCTCATGGACCCATTGAGGACTTCAACGCCGCGCTCAAGGCAGCGAGGACGAGATCGACGCTCCAGGACGAGGACGTGAAGTCCCTTTTCATCAAAGCCCTCGACGCCACCTTCTACCAACCGGTGGTGTCCCGTTTGCTCCTTCACGACCAGCGGGCCGCCCACGACCTACTCACCATTCAGCAGTGGGTGCGGGAGTGCTACGGCGAGCACGTGCGGGCGGGCACCGCCACCGCATCGGCACACCGGTACTCCCACGGCACGCATTTCATGGAGAAGGACGTTGATGGGTCGGGTGCGGCGAGCGAGATCGCGGACTTGCGGACGATGGTGCTCGACTTGAAGAGGCAATTGGCCACCTTCCTCGTCACCGCCGAGTCCGAACCGTCTCCGCGGGGATTTACCCCTCGCGCGGACAAACCGGACCGCCGGGTCAAGACCCGTTTCGCAGCCTCGCCCCTCCCCAAAGGGGGGAATTGGTCTCAGTCCGTCTCGCGGAAGGTGGCCTTCCACCGCGAAAGCGGTGCGACAATCCCGTACTGCCAAAATCAGGTATGTGCTAAGGGGAAGGCGAGGCACTGGCACCGGGACTGCCCGAACGGGGGCAGGACCGGACTCTCGGCCTTCGCCTTCGCCGAAGAGGCCGAAAACTCCGTGTTGGCCGCGAAGTTCCAACACGCCATCGACAACAGCGACCCCGTGGAGTTCGACGCCCTCTGCATGCTTGCGGGCGGGAAGCCGGAGGTCTTCACCGATCTCTCCGCGTGCTCGTTCTGCGAGGAGGGCGGTGAGGTCCTCGTGTCCGCCGTCGCCGAGTTCTCTGAGATGGCGCACGCGGCTGGAGCTTCCACATTCAACATCAACACCTTCACTGCCGACATGCCGGTGGTGTCGGAGCCACCCGCGCACTCCCCGCCCGCGTCGGTTGAGTCCGAGGAGGATTGGACCGGTCCGCCAAACCCCTTCTACCCTCCCGTCACCCGCACGTTTGCCGACTTCATTGAGGGCACGGGGATTACATTGGTGCCCGACGAGCCGGCCGCGAGCATGAACTTGCTCTCCGCGGTTGAGGCGCCGGAGCGCGTGATCGACTACGAGCCCGCGGCTTACGCCACGAGCGACGATGACGACGGAGATGCCTCGGTGACACCGCCGCGGCCACGGTACGGCTGCGGGAACGGCATTCCGAAATTCGGAAGGTCTCTCCTCACTTCCTCCTTGGTGTGCGCACTCTTTGTAATTTGTGCCGCCGCCGCGCCGCATGCCGTTGCCGGTGTCGGTGGTGCCGATGCGCGCACATGCACGGGTCCACCGGTCGATGGTGCTCCGTGGACTGCCGCGGCAGTCCCGACTACGGGGGCTTCGCCAACTGAAACGGTTCATGACGTGCCGTGTGCGATTCCGCCTCGTCGCCAACGGCGGGAGCAGAGGAGGCAGGGCCTCTACATGGCTCCGATGCCGTGGCATCCCGGACCGCCACCGCCTGCCGAGTTGTTTGTGGACGGCCCTCCGCTGTCGCCGGCTTCATCTTCAGATGACGAGGCTCCACCGTCGGGCAGCACTTGGCAGCATCCCGGTGCGGTGCAGCCTCCCGTGATCGAGAACCCGTCAATTTCTTCTACGAATGATTCATCACCGGCCCCGGGGGCCGGCAACTGCTTCACAGTCACGCTGCTCCGAGCCGGGCAGACAGCTCCGAAGACCACTAGTGGCTAGAGTTAGTCACGCCGTGCCTGCCTGGGAGTTAGCTGTAGTGTAGCCTCCTAGATGTGCAGAAGGGCTCTCTAAATTTGAGCTGTGTTTAGGGTTTTAGCAAAGTAACAGCAGTATCTGACGATCTTGCTGTGACCTGGGACCGCCCTGACCAAAAGTACAGGCCCCCAGTTGTGCTACAGTTTCCTCCTGAAGTTGAGTAGGGAGTTTGTATGCTTCGTTCACTACTAGCTCCGGTCACCACCCTAGGTGGTGTGCTGGATGTGACACACCGACAGTAAAGACTGTCACTTGTCACTTCCTATAGTAGGCTGGGTGACCGTCACCAGTAGGGAAACACCCGTTAGTATTTATGTGTATCTCTTTTATCAATCTGAGGCTTTTTACCGTTCTGATATCGAAACCCTTAACTCAGGGTTTATTCTCCGTTATCCGATATATACACCCGACTATATATCTGACA